>JXCR01065242.1:201791-247844 GCA_002079205.1 Phalaenopsis hybrid cultivar
ATGTTTTTGTTACAGGTATATCAATTTTAGACATTTGGAGCAAAAGTAGCAAAAAAGACGAAATTTGGAGCCAAAACAGCAAAGTTATGAATTTTGTTGCATGATGCCCCAGATGCACCGAAAATGGCGTCAGATTAGCTCCAGATGTGCTAAAACCCAGAATAGTGCGGTCTTCAGCAAACTGGCACATGATGCGTCAAATTTGCGCCAGATTCGCCAAATGAAAGAGAGTTGGTGTATGATGTGCCAGATTTGGCGTCACTTGCGCCAGGGACGACTTTTTGCGGATTAAGGCGATTCGAGATGAATTTTGCGTGAATTTTTAAAGGGACACTTGTTCTAAACATTCCTTGGAGTAATTTAATGCATTTAGACACTTTGGAAGGTTCATTTATGAAGGGATATGTCTCTTGGATTAAGGGACATGTCTTTTGAATTCAAAGGAGTTGACTTTTGGATAGAATTTTGGAGGGAAGTTTGAATTCCTTTTGGAGAGAGGCAGCCTTTAATATAAGAGAAGGAAATCTAGGGCTTGATAGAAGAAGAGGAGTTTTGGGCGTGAGGTGTGTGGCGTGAAGAAGGAGAATTAGATAGAGAGAGATAGAAAGTCAAGGGGACTTCAAGGATTGTAAGAGGAGAGGGAAGATGAGAGATTTCTTCTTCATTACACTTCTAAGAGAGAATTGAGAGTGTTTGTAAAGAAAGAAAGGCTTGGAGAGACCTTCTAGGAGTTTGCTTGGGAAGGATTATGAGATAAATTGTGTCTTTTATTTATTTATTTTTTTTGTTTTATAAACTTGTTTTTTATATGAAATTCGTGTTTTTTCGTATCCTTCTCATGAATTTTGAGTAGTCTTCTTTATCCTTCTCCCTACTTTGAGATATGGTTTTGTGAAGAATTGATTTTATTTTATATAGTTTTAAATATCAATATTTGTGATGATTTGAACTCCAATCTTCATTTACTTTTCGATCTGGCCAATTGAAATGTTAAAATATGTTGAGAAACATATGTTCCGAAAGGGCTATGATTTCTACAACATGGGGAAAATCACATTTGTTTTCATGCGAGAGTATTTCATCCATGGAATTGGGTGCAAATAAATAAGGAAGTATACTTTGTTGGATGCAGTATCGGAGATTTTAAGGTGACAGATTAAAATCTCCAATTTGGTTCAGTTGATTAAAAACTAATGTAAGATTGTTAGCCCTTAGGGGGAAAAAATATTACATCAGTACTACGCACGTAGAAGCAACGTCCGTAGCCAATGAAATCACACCACGACACCCCGCGCGACAGGGAAAAAAAACAGCTCAGTAACACGGGGAATATTCCCCTCTATGTTATTCATGTGTTATTGCATGTTATTCATGTGTTATTGTTTGTTATTCATGTGTTATTGATGTGTTATTGTGTTATTATAACACCAAGAATATTCTCAGGACACAATAACACATGAATAACACACAATAACACCTGAACAATACAGGGAATATTCCCAACAGAGAAAAAAGTGGTGCAGTAACACGGGGGAATATTCTCCCCCATCTTATTCATGTGTTATTCATGTGTCATTGTGTTATTATAACACCAGGAATATTCTCAGGACACAATAACACATGAAAAACACAATAACACATGAATAACACAAGGGGGGAATATTCCTCGTGTTACTGCGCTGTTTTTTTTCTCTATCANACTATGTATCAAAGTGGATTGAAGCAATCACATTACACCGATGTTATGCTCGGAGTGTTTCAAAATTTTAGTCAAAAATATTTTACAAGATATGAAATCCCAAGAATAATCATTCTTAATGGAGGATCTCACTATCGGAACAAACGAATTGAAAAATTGGTGGAAAAATATAATATTATACATAGGATTGCAACTGCTTATCATCCCTAAACTAGTAGTCTTGATAAATTATCTAATGATGAAATTAAGAGAATTTTGGAAAAAAATTTAAATCCTAATAAAATGGATTGGTCCGCAAGATTAGATACTATGTTATGGGCTTATAGCATAGCTTATAAGACACATATAGGAATGTCGCCATATAGATTAATTTTTTGGAAGACTTGCCACTTACCAGTAGAATTGGAAAATAAAGCTTATTGGGCAATTAAAAAATTTAACTTTAGTTTAAAAGATGCTGGTGAAAAAAGATTATTGCAATTAAATGAGTTTGAAGAGATTAGGAATGAATCTTATGATAATGCTAGGATACATAAGGAGATACTATAAGTATGACATGATAAGAAGATATTAAAAAAGGAATTTGAGCATGAACATGAAGTTTTACTATACAATACATGATTGAAATTATTTCCTGGAAAACTAAACTCTTGGTGGACAGGGTCATTCACAATTGTAAAAGTCTATCCCTACGAAGTTGTTAATATTGAAGATCCCAAGACTAGAAAGGTAATTAAAGTGAATGAGCACATACTGAAACCATATTTTGATGATCAAAGACCAGTTTGTAATGAGACTATAAAGTTGGGTCACCCAGAGTAATGACTGGGAATGTCGGACTGACGACATTAAACCAAGTGCTTTGTGGGAGGCAACCAATATTTTTGTTTGTTTATGTTGTTTATGTTGTTTATGTATTTCTATAAGCAGTATTGTGTATATAAATATATATAAATTTATACTTTCTTTTAGAATTTTGTGTATTTGAGAGGCTTATACATTAAGAAAATACATTAAAACGTCTTTAATTACTGACTTGTATAGAAATATTGAGAGTTGTTTGGATTTAAAATGTCATCGTACAGAGATTAGAACAGGCGCCTATGGTGCCAATTTCCAGAGAGCCAGCGCCAGATGCATCAGATTAGCGCCACTGTGGCGACGAATCAAAAACTGAATCCTTCCTACTTTTGACAATTCATAAGGCAGTTTTTGACAATTCAAAAGGCAGTTTTTGACATTTTTGGCAGGATTTCTTCCTAGTAAGTCCCTAAAACGGAATCCTAAAGATATTTAAGAGGGTAAAATGAAGGGAAAGCCACTATTTTTCAAATCCTATGTCATCCCACTCTAAAGAAACCACTAGATATGGAATTTTAAATAGAAGGAAGTTCGTTTTTGATGTGCAAAAGTTATATGATCACATTCTTGTGAAGAAGAGATCAAGGAGTGAGGCTTTGTCAATCAAGGATTCAGTACAACAAATACTCAAGTGGAGGAGATTATTTCACAAAGATGCTGGAAGTACTTTGTCATACCACTATTGTAGTAGTTCATCTGGTGAAGGAGTTTTACGCTAAACTTCATAAAATTAACCAAGGAGTCGTCTATGTTCGAGGCAGGTGGGTACAATTTACTCCTTTGAGAATAAATGAAATGTTTACGATTGAAAGCACTCCTATTTGCCACTATGTGAATTTTGTCCCTACGTGAGATAATACAGATGAATTATATCGATACCTTACTGATGAAGATACAAACAGGGAGACTAGAGATACCAGATATGTAAGTTTTTCTTCATCATTATTGAATCCTACATCAAAGGCGTGAGATTTCTTTATTACATCAAAATTACTTCCTACTATCAAAATAAGTAAAGTGACAAAGGGAAGTGCGATTTTGAGTTATTGTATTCAAACCAGAAGACCGATTGATGTTGGTGTTGTAATAGTAAAGTTTGTTTTTGGTTCAATCATCAATGGATCGACTTTTGGATTGGAACATCCATCTACTTTATTCCTATTGAGTAGCAAGTCTCAAGTACCTTATGAAAGTTGGGAAAAAATGCTTCTCCCATGGAAGCCTATGGACCCAGAAGTTTATTGCACGGCATAGGAATTGGGAGGAGAACGATATGAATATATTGATGGATCAATCATCTCAAAATTCATCGCCTATTTCACCTTACTTTAGTTTGAATGAAATTTTGAAAAGGATTAAGAAGTTAGAAAAAGAGGTACATATTCTTATGCGTTCAATTAGAAATATTTCTGAAATGTTTGACCACCTAGATTGGAGGATGAAAGAACACTTCAAACATATAGGTAGTATTGAAGAAGGTTTGGTTGGCGTGTTCAAGAAAAATGCATGGATTGAAGAAAATTCGATGAACGAATTTCCTCATCGACCTTTTTACAACTTGTACATGCACTACCAATCCATGGGAGACATTTGAGATAATGATAGTGAAGAAGATGTTTGAACTCGTTTAGTACAAAATTTTTAGTTATATTTGATGTTATGTGTTTGTAGTAGATTTGATTTACTTTTATAGCAGAACCTTATATATATTGTTTGTTAAATTTTTGATATTTAGACTTCAAGATTAGTTTATTGGCTTGATTACAACGGTGAATGATCCTGGAACTGCTTATATACAACAGTATAAAAAAAATTATGATTATATTTTTCACTTATATTTCCTTATTATGCAATAAAACTAAAAACATGATACTGAAGGAAAATAAGAATTTAACTTTTAATTTATATTAGGATAGTACGCAAGTATAAATATCATTATCCAGTAATATATGACTTTTTGATTACGACTTGAATATCAAACCCACAGGGAAGATATGCAATATACACTTTTTGGAAAACTTTCTTTTTTTAAAAAGATAATTCTTTAAACTAAAGATATTTAAGCAGCAAAGAAAGTTTAAATATTTTTGGTAATTTTATTATTTTGACAAAAACAGTACAAACTTAGTAAAAGAACTTAAGTTTTTGTAGAAGAAAAACACTAAATATGAAAACATCTTTCTCCTTATCATGAATCAGTAATAAGTATAGGAATTTTGTTGTGGATGTATGCATATTGTCTTGTGCCAAATAAGAGCTATAATATTCTTTACCCTTACTAGAGATGTTATAAAGAACATTGGCTAATTTAAAGTTTGAATTTCTGAAGATCGGCTAGGCAGAGAAGATACGAGTTGTCACTCTAGAGTTCCCTTAATTCCCTCCACCTGGGGGCTAACATCTCGTGGCTAGGCAAGGAAGAAACTAGCCCTCACTGTAGAGTTCCCTCGATTCTCTCCACATGGGGGCTAAAATCTTGTATCAGAACATAAAATAATAAACTATGTTGGAGGCTTTAACACGTCAATTTCGCTATTTTTTTACACTCAATCATATAAACTACATTCTCATTCATACAATGTCATGTGATTTTTTCCAATTGCTGACTAAGACAATACCATCCTGGTTCTTACATGTTTTCACAACAAACTTTAACATCTGGATTGGCCAAATCAAGAAGTAAATGAAGTACATGGATTTAAATCATCACAACTACTTCCAACATTAAAGATCAATACTCTCCACAACTTCCATCCAACACTTAATTAACCTATCATTTTAAGAAGAAAGATAAAGAAAACTACTCAGAATCCATGGAGAAAATAAAACCACTTATCAATTTCAAGAAGAAAGATAAAGAAAACTACTCAGAATCCATGGAGAAAAAAAAAACACACTTTAGTTTAAAAGTAGAAAAATAAAGAAAACTACTCAGAATACATTGAGAAAATAAAACCACACTTTAGTTTAAAAGTAGAAATCATTGCCAAACCACTAAGAAGTCTCTTTAAAGATCAATACTCTCCACAACTTCCATCCAACACTTAATTACTTATCATTTTAAGAAGAAAAAAATACTCAGTATCCATGGAGAAAACAAAACCACACTTTAGTTTAAAAGAAGAAATCATTGTCAAAAATCATGGAGAAAACAAAACCACACTTTAGTTTAAAAGTAGAAATCATTGTCAAACCAACACATCCATGGAGAAAACAAAAACCACACTATAGTTTAAAAGTAGAAATCATTGTCAAACGAACAACAAGTTTCAATTAAAACCAAAAGTAGTCTAAAACAAAAGATAAAAGCTTATCTCAAGTTCTCCACCAAACTCTTGAAGTTTCTTTCAATTTCTTCTCTTTTACAACACCCTCAATATAAAATTAGAAATAAAAAAAGGATAAATATGTGGTGCCTGAAAATCTCTCCAACTAACTCGCCAATTTTTGAACTTTCCAAAACTTTTCTAGTACTTTCAAAACCACTTTCAAAGTCCCAATCTTCTTTCTTTTATAATTCTCCAAAAGGGGCCTTGATATCTCTTAAAATTGTTTCTTGATTCAATATATTTCCCCAAGAGATGCATCCTTTTGCAATAACTTTTGTCCATAGTGGTTGTAACCACCTATTAAGCCAATAGGTGCCTAAAAAACCTCTTCAAAATCTATAAAAATCAAATTTACTGGTCCAATAACTGCCACTGGCACTTAAGCGCGGGGCCTCTGGCGCTTAGGCACGGCCTTATCTATTTACCTGACACTTAGACACTAAAATACTTTTACACATTTTTCACCTATTTGCTCGAAATTTGATCCTTTTTCACCCCTTTAAGTATTTTTCATGTTTTTACCTGTACCTAAAAGAAAAGCACAAAAATACCTTCCATTAATGTGCAATATTTTAAAAATAGGTATAAAATATGTTTAAGAACACTACATATTTTAAGCGTATCAAAATCCCCCAAACATAAAAATTTACTTGTTCTCAAGTGACACTTCAATATTTAAAAACTAAATATGTATGATATGTATATGAGTTTTTGTAGGAGTTACTAAAATTTAGATTTAGAAATATTGTAGTCCAATTTAGAAAAAATATTTAGTAAATGAGACCAACTTAAAGTTTAGAAATTTTTACTGTTAAGAAAGATGAAAATATAAGTTCCTATCTAATTCAAAAATATTATAAGGTTTCCAAATTTAGAATTTAGTTCTTTTATTATCTCCACTTAAAAATTTTTATTAAGAATAATTTTACTTACTATACTATATCTATAAGTGTAAGATCTTCTCAAGTCTTATACTTTAAAAAGATCAAATGTAGAACAAATTTTTGATTTGACACTAATCCTCAAGCTTCTCCTCCCTTATATTTTTTTCTTTTTCTGTTTTTTTTCTCTTATTTTTCTTTTTTTTTCTTTTTTTTACTCTTTCTCTTTTTTCTTTTCTTTTCTTTTTAGGCAAGGATTACTATATCTGAATAGGCCTTTAATAATGTTAAATTCTACTTTTCCTTTCCTAAAGCAAAGTCTTGATACAAAACTTTTACTTATAAATATAATAATAGCTTTGAAAATTATTTTTAACAAAAGAAATTCATGTATTAAAAATGAAAGTCTAAATTTCTAAAATTTTCAAAAATACAGTGTTTCTCACTAAAGTTAGTTACTTATATTAATCATTTTCTGCACTAAAAACTTTTAACTTAAATTTTTTTCTTCATTACTTAAAATTTTGACTAAATTCTCTTGCTCATTTCTAAAATCAAATTTTACTTCCCTAATATAAGTTCATATACATGATCAATTTTTCTTTTCAAATCAAATTCACTTATCGTGCATTTGAGAACAAATAAAATTAAAGTTTCGAAAATATTTTTCATGACCCCCCCAAACTTAAATTTTTATCAGATTAAAAAGTTTAGCATCAAATATATATAAGCAGGAATGAAAATAAGAATACATGCTTATAGGAATTTTTATACCCTAATGATACAAGTATAACAGGAGTAAAATTAATTTTGATAAAATTTTCTAATATTTTCATTTCAATTTAAAATGTAAAGATTCAATAAAGTTCTAAACAGTGGGTATAAACATAAAAACAAACTAACACACTAACTTGACTTCACAATCTCAACATAAAATCAAACACATTAATATGTTAAATGAAAAATACAGGGTAGCAGTTTCCTAAGTTTTAAATTTAAGATATAAGTTAGCAAGCTTTTCAACTTTATAAAAGACATAGAACTAAGTTAAGTTCTAAATTTACTAAATCACAAAACTAACAATAGTTACTGCCCTATAATTTTAAAACAAACTACTAACTATCACAAACATTACAATACAATTAAAAATAAAAGTCTCACACATAACAAAATCTAAACAAGTAAACATACTTACATGTCTCATGTCCAAAACATGAAAACACATCACATCACAATTCTCACATAAACATAAAAGTACAAACCACATCACATAGTTAAGACCAACACACAGATGAAAAAGTAGCAAGCCCGGATCACATAGTTCATATCATATTACAATCATAAAATAAATCTCTCAATTTTACTCTTCATCCTCAGAATCACCGCTATCCCAAACTTTTGCAGGCTCATAATCAGGGTATCTAGGATATGGAGGAAATTACACTCCTTGGTTACCCCTAATGGAGCTCTCCAAAGATGAGTGAAGTTTCTCTTCATAATCACTTTTCCTCCTTTTATAAATATCAGTATGCTCTACAAAACACTTCAAATTTTGTACCCTATCAGTGGTAAAATTAATGTTATCCATCATCCTCTTCAATAATAGATCTTGGGTCTCAGTAGACTCACCTCTAGATGTAGAAGATATGAGGTACATGTTCTAGGTGAAGAAGCAGCAGAGGTAGAAGCAGTAGATGTCTCCATTCCATAAATCCTAAAAAATCCTCCTCTCCAGCCAAAAATATAATGCTAAGAATAAGTCTTCACATTCACCTTAGAGATGGGTTTTAGAGGTAACAACACTTCCTCCCAGCTATCATATTTAACTCCAGTATGCTCACACAAAGAAAAAATCATGGAAGAAAATCCTAACGACAAAGACAGAACATATGATAGTCTGACAAATCATAGCTCTTATATTGATGAGCTTTCCTTCCTCAATATTATAATTTAATGTTGCTCTCTCTAGTCACTTCAATGGTAGAAAATGAGCGGAAATAAAATAGTGCCAGGCCTTTGAAGGTGCACATAACTTTGAAGTTGGGAAGTTGATTCTCCTCTTGTTAGTGATCTTCCAAAGTCCTCTCCCAATAGTCAAGTAAGAAATAATCTTGTTTAACTCCACTTCAGTCGGACTATAATTTGTATAAAAACATAATGTATCAAGTGGCAGATGAAAAAACAAGTTGATTACCTCTAGTGAAAAGGGAACCAACTTTCCTTGAACCATGACTCTATTGTCTTCAGCCTCAGGGAGGTTTGCATAGAACTCCATAACAACAGAAATAACCGCCACAACAGAGAAACAATAGAATCATTCCCACTATCAGCGAAAAATCAAATCCTCCATGTCTCCACCTGGATTCCTAAAACATCGCTTCTGAATCAATTTTCGTGATTGCAAAGTGTCACTGTACCGACCCTGAACCTTCAAACTAACAAATTTACTCGAATCGAATGGGCTCTTTCCTTTACTACTCTTCATTCTTGGTGTCATTCTACAAATTTTATAAATTCCAAAAATAACTTCAAAAATTAAGTCTAAATTACTAAACTAAGGTTCTAAAGTATAATCTACACTTCCCATGCAATTTCCATAGATCTTTTTCTAATTTTTCACCATGAATAGTGAATTTTTGAATTTCTCCAAATGTGCTCAAAATACATGGTAAAAATCCAAATTCTTTTCATAGAAGTAAAGCTCTTACCTCAAGGAACTTGGATTTAGCAAATTTCACTTTATTCCACCAAGAAATCTTCACTTTAAATGTGCCCGAACCTTCCAAAATCACAATTTTGAGAGGTTGAAGGTGATGGGAGGCATAAAAATGGTGATTTTCGTGCCAAAATTTCACTTTTAACCATTCACAAACCGGTTTTTGTTAACCGGTGCTTAAGCGTGGGTAAATGATGCTTAAAAGCCTGCCTCTCAGGTTGGCTCGCGCTTAAGCGCGAGTTGTGGCGCTTAGGCACCAATGCACGATTTTCAAAATTTTAAATTAAAGTAAAATGCACTATTTTCCTAAGTAACCACTTATAAATGGTCTCATAGCACTTAAATGTCTATTTTCAACTTCCTATAACTCCCCACCCTCTCAAAACTCTCTAAAATAACTATTGCAATTCGAGCCTAAAATTAACGCAAATTTTCACACAAACAAACTTATATTAATTCACAAACAATTACAAATACTTTTAAAAACTTAATTCTCACTCTAATAGTCTTGGATGAGAAAATTTTACTAAATACAAGTGCACAACAATCATTACACATAAAGAAGTCATAAATACTAAAAAAAGGTCTTAAACACTAAACCACTTGAAATCAACAACTTCTAACACACAAATTCTATCTTTCATTAGTCTCTCCAGGAGTATAGAGTTGATAAAATGGACGGTGGTGACGAGCTCTGATACTATCTTCTTCAATCATCTTCTGCTTTATGAACATCACCTTATCCTCATCCTTTATATAACTTGTGTGGCTAAATTGCATCTTCAATTTCCATCCAATATGCTCTAGATGTGCATGCAACTCAAGTACTTTGGTTTCTAATAAATCCATAGTATTTTTTTTTTTATCGTCTCTGATATACCTTCAATACTAATGGCTAATAAACCGTTATACATCTCTTATGCACTTTAACTAATGAACGTTTTCCTCGTGGTTTCTTCCTTTTTCTTAAAATCCTTCTCCCATGAAGACATTTTCTCTAAATCTCACTTTCTCTTAGACTTTTAGGGCTAGAAATGATCTAGGGTGAAATTTCTTCACAAAACCCTTCTATTTATAGGCCCAAATCCTTCTAATAACTCCTATACACGTTTAGAAACTGCCTTGGCATGTTTTTAAAATTTAATTGGTGGTTAAACCTTAAAGAATATTAATTTTGCACATGTGTTTAAGATGTCGCGCTTAAGCACCAGTGCACATTTTTGCACTAGTCAACTTAACATCCAAATTCTTATTCTAACATGTCTTGGTCACTAAATAAAGCCTTAAAATATTTACTAACATATAATAGTTTCAAAAATACTACCCTAATTTTCTTAATCACACACAAAACAACAATCAAAATAAAAACACTCTTATAATTATGGGTTGCCTCCCATAAAGAACTTGGTTTTACGTCGTCAGCCTGACGTGACAAGTGCTTATTTTGGTTTACCTAACATCGTTCCATCATTAAGTTTATGTCAATCCCCAATAAAATAATGTTTCATTCTATGCCCATTAACTTTAAATATTTTCTGAGACTTAGGATCTATAATATCCAAGCTCCATAAGGATAAGCTTTTATCGCAACAAATGAGTCCATCCACCTAAACTTAAGTTTTCCTGGAAATAATCCTAAGCTTGCATTATATAGCAAAACTTGTTGTCCTGGCTGAAATTTTTTAATAAGAATCCTTTGATCATGCCACATCTTCATATTTTCTTTATAAATCTTGGCACTCTCATAAGATTCATTCCTTATCTCTTCAAGCTCATTTAGTTGCAACAACCTTTTTCTCACCAGCATCTTTCAAATTATAATTGAACTCTTTAATCACCCAATATGCTTTATGCTCAAGTTCACCTGGTAAGTGACAAGCTTTCCCAAATATTAGCTTATATGGGGACATTCCTATAAGAGTTATCTATGCAGTACTATAAGGCCCCAATGCATAGTCAAGCTTGACTAACCAATCCATTTTTTTTTATGCATAATTTTTTTCAAAATTCTTTTAATTTCTCAATTGGATAATTCAGCCACATCACTTGTCTAAGGATGATAAACAATAATAATCCTATGATTTATATGATATTTCTTTAATAACCTCTCCAATATGACATTTCTGAAATGACTTCCTCCATTAGTCATGATAACTATCGGCATCCCAAATCTACAAAATATATTTATTTTCAAAAATTTTGCAACACTTTGAGCGTCACATCTAGGTAAAGCAACAACTTCTATCTATTTGGATACATAGTCCACTGCTAACAAAATATATAAATTTTTGAAAGATGGTATAAATGGACCCATGAAATCTAATCCCCACACATCAAATATTTCAACTTCTAGCATATAATTGAGGGGCATCTCATTTCTTCTAGAAATATTGCCTACACTTTGACATCTATCATAAGTTTTGATATAAACATTAACATCTCTAAAAATTGTAGGCCAATAGTTGACATCTATCACAAGTTTTTATATAAGCATTAACATCTCTAAAAATTGTAGGCCAATTTTTTCATCTATCACAAGTTTTAATATAAGCATTAACACCTCTAAAAATTGTAGGCCAAAAGAATTTAGATTGTAAAATTTTGTATGTTGTCTTATCAACACCAAAATGTCCCCCAAATTCAGAATTATGATTGGATAATTTCATAAGTTTCTTCTAATGGTACACATCTTCGAATAATTAGATCGTTTCCTTGTTTATATAAAAATGGGTCAACCCAAAAATAAGTTTTAGCTTCAGAAATAAATTTACTCTTTTATTGGTATGTCATTCCATAGGATATAATATCACTAGCAATAAAATTCATAATGTCGGCATACCACAGAACACACCACTCATTAATAGTGAACAATTTTTCATCTAGAAAATGTTCATTAATTTCTTTTTCAAAATAAAGTGGTTTTTCTAACTCAATCCTGGACAAATGATCAACAATTTGATTTTCAGTCCCCTTTTGATCTACTATTTCAAATCAAATTCTTACAAAAGAAGAATCCATCTTATAAGTCTAGGTTTAGCATCCTTCTTTTTCATTAAGCACTTAATAGCAGAATGAACTGTATGTACTATACAATGAGTTCCAATCAAATATGATCTAAATTTATCAAAGGCATATACTGTAGCAGAATGATCCGTATGCACTATACAATGAGTTCCAATCAAATATGATCTAAATTTATCAAAGGGAAGAATGATCTGTATGCACTACATAATGAGTTCTAATTAAATATGATATAAATTTATCAAAAGCATCTATTATTACTAATAACTCTTTTTCAATTGTTGTATAATTGATTTGAGTTTCATTAAGAATTCTAATAGCATAGTACAATTCTTTGAAAATTTTATCATATCTTTGTCTTAAAATAACTCCTATAGCATAATCACTAACATCACACATCAATTCAAAAGGTTTTCCCTAGTTTGCTGAAACTATAATTGGTGAGTGATTAATTTTTTTTTAATAATATAAAGCTTGTAGGCATTCCTTATCAAAATTAAAAATTGCATCCTTCTCCAGTAAATGGCATAAAGGCTTAGCAATTTTTAAAAATTCTTTAATATATCGCCTGTAGAATCCAGCATGTCCTAAAAAACTTCTATTTTCCCTTACATTTGTTGGATAAGGTAAATTAGCGATCACTTAAATTTTAGTAGGATCTACTTCCATACCATTTTTCTGTGATAATTGATGACCTAGTACAATTCCTCCTACTACCATAAATTGGCATTTTTCCCAATTAAGGACTAAATTTGTTTCTTCTAATATAATTCCTCCTACTACCATAAATTGGCATTTTTCCCAATTAAGGACTAAATTTGTTTCTTCACGGCTCTTAAGTACTTTAGATAAATGTTCTAAACATGATTCAAATGAAGTTCTAAACACTAAAAAATCATCCATGAATACTTCAATCCTTTTTTTAATTATATCACAAATAATTGTCATCACACATCTTTGAAATGTATCAGGGGCATTACATAAACCAAAGGGCATCCTTCTAAAAGCAAAAGTACCATAAGGAATAGTAAAAGTTTTTTTTTTCTTGACCCTTAGGAGATATTTGAATTTGGTGATAACTAGTATATCCATCTAGAAAACAAAAGTATTTTTGCCCATCTAGTATATCCAACATTTGATCTACAAAGGGTAATGAAAAATGATCTTTCTTAGTGGCAAGATTTAAATTTTTTATAATCAATGCATATTTGCCACTCTATAACTTGTCTAGTAGGTATTAATTCATTATGTTCATTCATAGTTATAGTTACTCCACCTTTCTTAGGAACATAGTGAATTAGACTAAGCTATGCACTATCTGAAATATGGCAGATAATTCCAGCATCTAACCACCTTAAAATTTCTTTCTTAATAACTTCTTTCATAACAGGATTCAGTCTCCTTTAAGGATAAGCCCTGGGTTTATAGTTCTCTTCCATATGAATTCTATGCATACAAATTGAAGAACTAATTCATTTAATATCAATAATTGTCCATTCAAAGGCTTTCTTTAAAATTTTCAAAATTTACATCAACCTTTCTTATTTTTCCATCATTATTTTTGATGAAATTATAACTGGTAAAGTAGAGGAATCTCCTAAAAAGGCATATTTTAAATGTTCAGGAAGTAAGTTCAACTCAAGTTCTGAGGTTTTTCAGTTGATGAAAAAAATGATTTATCTTTGTCTAGCGTGTCCAAAATTTCAAAAATTTCTTGAACATAGTTTGAATCTTCCTTAAAAAGTTCTTCGCACTGATCTAATTTCTCTTCTTGCTCGTGTTTCAAGTCTTTTTCTTTAGATTGTTCTTCATAACTTGATTTGAAATGGCATTCACTTAGATATCTTATAACATCCATCCTATAACATTCATCATCTTTACCTTTTGCAAGATTTTCATTGATCTCAAAATATTGAAAGTAAAAGTTTGATCATTGACATGTATTATTAATTCTCATTTTTGCACATCTATCATTGCTCTTCCTATGGCTAGGAAAGGTCTCCCCAAAATGGTTTTTCCAAATAAATTTTTAGTGGAGAAATATGTCTTTCAGAATCTTTTGGAGTGTTCTATTTCTATTTTTCAATTTCTTCTCTCTCAACTTCAATTTATTTTTGAACCCTACCTTCCAACTCTCTTCCGCTGCTAAGTTGAACAGCTTTTACTTGCTCTTTATTCTGGCTCTTAAATTTGATTCATTATTACTAGGAAGTGTTCCTTGGGATCTGTTACTTAATGAATTTGTTATTTGCCTAAGTCGATTCTCAATATTTCTTATTGTAGCTGCTTGACTTTTTAATTGATTTACCATTTGTAACACCACTTCTTTTATAGACAACTTCCTCTCCTTAAATTGTGTATTACTGTTGAAACCTGAAGGATAAGTAGATCTGTAACCATCCCTTAATTGTTCCAGTTTCTCAATGGGTTTACTTAATTGTTCCTCCATTGCAGATTATTACCACCCAAATTGTTGTTCCAGTTAAAGTTGGGATGGTTTTTCCAACCTAGGTTATAATAATTTGAATATGAGTTATTCTACTTGTTACTTATGGCATTCAAAGTTTCTAAAGATGCTTAAGAATCTACCCTTTGGCCTAATGAATTCTCTTTAATCATGAATTTGGTTGAGAAAAATTCATTCTAAATTGGTCTAACTTCCATAAAATTGTAGCAACTTGATTTGCTAACATAGTAAATGCGTCAGTTTCATGAATATTGGCTACTTTATTAAGATTCACCCTCTCAAAAGGCCATTGAAAATTTTTGGTAGCCAATTCTTCAATTAAAGCTTAAGCATCATGAAATGGTTTTGACATCAATAAACCAACAACAGCGACATCGATAATTGATCTAAGAGATCCAACTAATCCATTATAAAAAGTTTAAATTATTAACCAATAGTATATATGGTGTGGACACTTTCTTAAGAGTTCCTTAAATCTTTCCCATGCTTCATAAATGGATTCCCCTTCAAACGGATTAAAAGAAGTAATATCATTTCTAAGCTTCATAGTTTTTTATGGTGGAAAATATTTAGCGAGGAATTTTTGTACTAAATCACCTTAAGTTTTGATAGATCCAGGTGCTAATGAATTCAACCACATCTTAGCTTTATCCCTAAGTGAGAAAGGAACTAACGTAAGTTATATGGTATCATCTGATACACCATCATATTTAAATGTAGCGCACAATTCTAGAAAATTTGAAAGATGTAAATTTGGATCTTCAGTTGATGATCCCCCAAACTGATTATTTGATACCATTTGGATAATAACAGATTTAAGCTCAAATGAATTAGCCACTACAGTAGGTTTTTGAATACTACAATGCAGTTCATTTATAATAGGGTTGGCATAATCTCTTAAAGGTCTAAACTCTTGATGAATTCTAGCATTTTGATCATTTTGGTTTGCCATTTCTGCAATTTTCTTTGGATTTTTCAAGATTTTTAATTTTTTTAGTTTTTCTAATTTTTCTAACAATTCTTTCTAATTTAGAATCATAGGGCACTAGTCCTTCAGAACCTGAACTACGCATACACAATATAAAATAAAATAAAACTAAACACACACAAAATAAAATACAATAACTTAAATTTTAAATAAGCTTTCTAAAAATAGAAGTTTGTTTTTAAATCAATAGATTCTTTACAATTTTCACTTCATTTCCTCGACAATGGTGCAAAAAATTTGAAGCCGAAACTGCTTATATGCAAAAGTATAATAACAATTCTGATTATATTTTTCACCTATATTTCCATATTTTGCAATAAAATTAAAAACTTGATCCTGAAGAAAAATAAGAATTTAAATTTTTATTTATGTTGGGATACTACGAAAGTATACGCATCATTATCAAGTAATATAAGACTTTTTTATTAGGACCTGAATATCGAACCCACTGAGAGATATGCAATATGCTCTTTTTGGAAAACTTTCTATTTTTAAAAAAATAATTATTTAAACTAAAGATGTTTTCCTAGTAAAGAAAGTTTAAATATTTTTGGTAATTTTAATATTTTGATAAAAATAGTACAAATTTAGAAAGATAACTTGAGTTTATGTAGAAGAAAAGTAATAAATATGAAAATATATTTCTCCTTATCATTAATCAATAATAAGTATAAGAATTCTGTTGTGGATGTATGCATATTGTGTTGTGCCAAATAGGAGCAATAATATTATCTACAATTACTAGAGATGCTGTAAAGAACATTGGCTAATTTAAAGTTTGAATAGCTTTGAAGGCCGGCTAGGCAGGGAAGATACTAGCTCTCACTCTAGAGCTCCCTCGATTCCCTCCACCTAGAGGCTAACATCTCGTATCAAAACCTAAAACAATAAACAAAGTTGGGGGTTTTACCCTGTCACTTTAAAGTCCTCTAACTCTACACCCTTCAATGAATATTTCCCTATTTATTTGCGTCAATCATATGAACTACATTCTCATTCATACAACCTCATGTGATTCTTTCCAATTTTTAATTGAGCAATAAACTAAGTTGGGGGCTTTAACTTGTCACTTTAAAGTCCTCTAACTCTACACCCTTCAATGAATATTTTCCTATTTATTTGCACTAAATTATATGAACTACATTCTCATTCATACAACCTCATGGGATTCTTTCCAATTGTTGACTGACATAAGAATTACATTTTCATTCATACAACCTCATGTGATTCTTTCCAATTATTGACTGAGACAATACGTACATTCTCATTCATAAAACCTCATGTGATTGTTTCCAATTG
Organism: Phalaenopsis hybrid cultivar; assembly: GCA_002079205.1. Taxonomy (NCBI): domain Eukaryota; kingdom Viridiplantae; phylum Streptophyta; class Magnoliopsida; order Asparagales; family Orchidaceae; genus Phalaenopsis; species Phalaenopsis hybrid cultivar. The sequence continues at coordinate 219,053 of JXCR01065242.1, forward strand.
TTGACTTAGACAATACCATCCCGGATCTTACACATTGTCACAACAAATTTTAACATCTGGATTGGCTAAATTAAGAAGTAAATGAAGTACATGGATTTAAATCATCACAACTTCTTCCAACAGTAAAGTTCAATATTCTCCACAACTTCCATCCAACACTTATTTACTTATCATTTTAAGAAGAAAAATGACAACAACTTTATATATGCAATAAAATATAAGATAAATATGGATGTAATAAATATTCAATAATTGTAAAGTCACACTTATCAACAATAAGATAAATATGGATGTAATAAATATTCAATAATTGTAAAGTCACACTTATCAACGCAAGAATAAAGATGTATGTATAAAATATTCAATAATTGTAAAGTCACACTTATCAATGCAAGTATACGTATCACTCAAGTAATATAGGGCTCTAATGGAGTCTTAGATATCAATCCCACAGGGAGTAATAATATCGCACAAGTAATATAGGGCTCTAATGGAGTACTAGATATCAATCCCACAGGGAGTGGTTTAGAACTAGCTCAAGTAATATAGGGCTCTAATGGAGTCCTAGATATCGATCCCACAGGAAGTGGTTTAGAAATCAAGTAATATAGGGCTCTAATGGAGTCCTAGATATCGATCCCACAGGGAGTAATATTAGAATTATGTATAAAATATTCAATAATTGTAAAGTCACACTTATCAACGCAAGTATATGTATCGCTCAAAATATAAGATAAATATGGACGAAATAAATATTCAATAATTGTAAAGTCACACTTATCAACGCAAGTATACGTATCGCTCAAGTAGATTAAATATTCAATAATTGTAAAGTCACACTTATCAACGCAAGTATATGTATCGCTCAAGTAATGGATTCGATAAAGATGGATGTATAAAATATTCAATAATTGTAAAGTTACACTTATCAACGCAAGTATACGTATCGCTCAAGTAATATAAGTTTCAATATTTGTAAAGTCACACTTATCAACGCAAGTATACATATCGCTCAAGTAATATAGGGGCTTCTATGAAGTCCTAGATATCGATCCCACAGAGAGTAGTTTAGAGTTACGAACTAAGATTTTAGAAAAATAATAATTTAATCAGAACAATGAAGTTCAATTTGCTTATCTGTCACTAATAGGCAATTTAAATAAATAGGTAATTTTAATAACTATTAAATAACTAATGATATTAAGTAGGCTTTAATTGTGATATTCAATATATAAGAAAGCATCCTTCTCCTTGTCAAGAAAACATAGTGAATAGATAGAATGAATTAGTTCAATTTATATTGTTCCAAATAGGAGCATACCTATTCTTTACCATTTGGTCCAGGCATAAAGAATATTGACTAATCCTACGCTTGTTTATTGAATCTGCGGCTAGGTTGGGAGGATACCGGCTTTCACTTCATAGCTCCCACGTTCCTCTCACCTGAGGGCTAACATCTACACTTTAGCACCCAAACGATAGGACCGAATTGGGGATTTTAGTCTGTCACTCTAAAATCTCCAATTCTACTCCCGATATTATTATTTCCCTATTTATTTTCACCCAACTTCCAAGGGCTTTGACCTCCCTGTATGTAATCTTCACTTTAGTTGTAAAACTCAACATATTTTAACAAATTAATTGGTCAGATTGAAAGTAAATTAAGATTAAAGTGAAAAGATCATCATAATTTCTTAAACATTTTCATGGTTTCACTAACTCAAATCATCATTTCACAAATCTCAAGACAAGGAGAAAGACACAGAAAACTACTGAAATCTCATGGGGAAAACACAACAAAATTGTGAATTCATATATAAAATCAAAGTCATACAAACTACAACAAGTAAATAACTTATCTCTAATTTCTCTCTAAGAACACTCCTCAAAGTTCATCTAAATATCGTCCTTTCTTTACAACACACAGAATTCCACTTCGAAGTAGCAAGGAGGAAAAAATCTCTCACTTTCCCTCCACTCTTACAATCTCTCGAAGAAATCCTCATAATTGTTACACACTATTGGAAATTCTATACACTAATGGAACTTCTCTAACCTCTAGGACCTCCATGACCTCTCTAATTTTTGGCCAAAATATTCTTTTAAAGTTGTGGATGAGCTTTCCGAATAGTTGCCTAAGCATCCCTTCAAAATTTGGCCTTATCCAAAGCTTGAGTAGGCATAACCGTTGAGCTCTCCATCGATAGCCTTGAGGGCACCGTCGGCGGACTTTTGAAGAATTTTGACTGGTAGACTCGGGAAAAACTCATCGTCGTCTGGGTCAAAGGTGCGGTCGGCGGCCTAGTTCAAATTTCACATTTTGGTCCTTTTCGCTCCAAATTCGCTCATTTTGCATCCTTTTGCTCCAATGACCCTAATTCAACATTGATGCAACAAAACATCAAAAATACCTTTTTTTAAAGTGCAATATCATTAAAAATAGAATAAAATAGGTATGAAAATCTCAACATATTTTCTTTGAGTCAAAATCCCCCAAACTTAACTATTACTTGTCCTCAAGTAATTTTAGTATTATATAAAAGTTAGTCAGAATCCCCCAAACTTAACTATTACTTGTCCTCAAGTAATTTTAGTACTACATAAAAGTTATGAGATTGCAGTTTGATTTAATTTATGATTTAATTTATGTTAGTACTATATAAAAGTTTTAATTCAGGAATACAATAAGTTTGATTTAAATAAATATCATAGTGAGATTTTCAAAAAAAATTCAAGTAATTTAATTAACTCTGTTGCCACAAGATTATCTAGGCATCAAGTTTAAGAGTTCTGGTATTCTATTTATTTAAAGAATGACTATATGTTGCAATATTAAGTCACTTAAAATATTCAAAAGATAGGAACTTCATGAGAACTCTACTAGTGAAAGACTTATTCCATAAACATAAGTTCAGAAATGTATTTAAATTTTCCCTTTAGGTAGGTCTAGTGAAGCAAATTTTTTATTAGGCATATCCTCAAGCTTCTCTTCACTTCCATAATTTTTTTTTCTTTCTTTTCTCTTTTTCATTTGGATTGCTTTCAATCCTATATATTTTTTTTTTCTTTCTTTTCTTTTCTCTTTTTCATTTGGATTGCTTTCAATCCTATATATTTTTTCTTTTTTTCAGGGATTGTTTTCAATCCTTTTTTTTTTCCTTTTTCAAGTGAGGATTACTATATCTATTTCAGGGAGTGTTTTCAAATCCTTTCTTTTTCCTTTTTTTCAAGTGAGGATTAGATATCTGGATAGCCTCAGGTATTGTTGTCAATCCCTTTATTTTTCTTTTTTTCAAGTGAGGATTACTATATCTGGATAACCTTTAATGATTTTGAACTTCACTTTTCTTTTTTCAAGTGAAGATTATTATATCTGGATAGCCTTTAATGATTTTGAACATCACATTTCTTTTTTTCAAGTGAAGATTACTATATCTAGATATCCTTTAATAATTTTGAACTTCACTTTTCTTTCCCTAAATTTGAAACTCAAAGCATTCGTTTTCAATCCTATATATTTTTCTTTTCTTTTCAGGGATTGTTTTCAATCCTTTCTTTTTCCTTCGATCATTTCATGGATTGTTTTCAATCCTTTCTTTTTCCTTTTTCAAGTGAGGATTACTATATCTGGATCTTCAATGATTTTGAACTTCACTTTTCTTTCCCTAAATTTGAAACTCAAGGAATTTCTTTACCTTACTAATTGTTGTCAATCCTTTCTTTTTCCTTTTTCAAGTGAGGATTACTATATCTGGATAGCCTTTCAGGGTTTGTTGTCAATCCTTTCTTTTTCCTTTTTCAAGTGAGGATTACTATATCTGGATAGCCTTTACTGATTTTGAACTTCACTTTTCTTTCCCTAAATTTGAAACTCAAAGCACTCCTTTACCCTTTTAATATTTCATAATTTTACATCATTGAGTCCCAATTTTTTCTTTTCAAATGAATTTCTAGATTCTTAATACTTCAAAAAATAGTTTCATTTACTTTAAATAGTTAACTATAATCTTATTCTCTTATACTAAATATCTTAAGGTTTACAAAATTAATTTTTCTTAAAAAATATTCCTTTAAATCTATCATAATATTTAAATATCTATAAAATATAGTTATCTGAATTTCCTGAATTAAATTCACTACATAAAAAATATTTCTTTAAATTTACCATAATATTTAAATAGTTACACACTTCAAAATATAGTGTCCTTTACTTTAAATAGTTAACTATAGTCTTATTCTCTTATACTAAATATCTTAATCTACAATATTATTTTTTATTGCAAAAATATTTCTTTAAATCTACCATAATATTTAAATAGTTACAAAAAATATAGTTAGCTGTTAAATTTCGTTATAAAAATATTTCTTTAAATCTACCATAATAATTAAATAGATACAAAAATATAGTTACCTGAATGATAGTTAACTATAATCTTATTCTCTTATACTAAATATCTTAAGTTACAAAATTAATTTTCATTCAATAATATTTCATTAATTCTACCATAATATTTAAATAGTTACAAAAATATAGTTACCTGAATTAAATTCACTACATGAATCAATATTAATAATTTTGAAAAATATTTAAATTGAGAACATATAATACTAATCTTTTTCTTCCCCCTTTAAATATACCATAATATTTAAATATCTACAAAATATAGTTATCTGAATTAAATTCACTACAAAAAATCTCATTATATTTAAATAGTTACAAAAATATAGTTACCTGAATTAAATTCACTACATAAAATCATATCATAATATTTAAATAGCTACAAAATATAGTTACCTGAATTAAATTCACTACATAAAATCATAAAAATAATTTTTGAAAATATTGAAATAGAGGACATCTAATAGTTAATCTTTTTCTTCCCTCCCAATTTTTGAAAATATTGAAATAGAGGACATCTAATAGTTAATCTTTTTCTTCCCTCCCCCAAATAAATTTTTAAATATGAAATAAAGGTGGAAAGAAAATACTATGAATATAAATCATACCTCAGTATTTGCATTTTTAAATATTTTACAATTAATTCCATAAAATGTAGCAGGAAGAAAAAGTAATTGAATCTACTAGCTACTGCAACATCCTATCAAATCTTTTAAATATGAAATAATATAGGTGGAAAGAAAAACTATAAATATAAATCATACCTCACTATTGTAGGCATTTTTATCATTTTGAAATTTCTGCAGGCCTTCTCAAAATTTCTATTTCACCTGGTTTGTAATATTAGTAGCCTTCTACACATATAAATTATTAGAGGAATTTCTGGGTAATGAAATTTTGAAATAAGTATAAAACTGAAACATTAAATAAGCAAAACATTTCCTAACAGAACCACAATACTAAACAATTAAAATTAAAATGCGGAATAAAAATCACATTACAATACCATTCTACTCAATATTTATTGAACTATACATGCACATTTAACTATAACACTAAATTTATAACAAAAATTAAAAATCATCCAAGTACACAAAATAAAAATGAAAGTCCAAATACATAAATATCCATTTCTATTACAAAAGATACAGAAATAAAAGTACAAACATAAGTACATCAATTTCAATCAATATCAAAATCACAAGCTATATCTTCATCGCCTTGATAAGTAGGTGGATTGGGTTGATACTGAGTATACCAGGGGCATTCAGGAAAGGTAACATCAGGCTCACCTCTGTAGTGTCGGGCCTGAGCTTCATAATAGGCTACCTCAAAATTTGAATGCCTCTTAAGGTACTCACTATCATAATCATGTCGACGTTCTAAACCTCCAATCCTTTCACTTATCAAGTCTATGCTTTTCTGCTTCAAGGTCAACTCATTCATCAAATCAGAGAGGGTAGGGGAACTAGACGGTGGAAGGTCATAACTTGTAGATGGGACATCTCTCCTTGTAGAAGGTTCTTGACTTCTACTCTCAGTTCTCCATTTCTCATGGGATTCATAAGTTTTTAAATTAGCCTTACTAATGGGTTTCATAGGATAAACCCATTCTTCATCTCCACTTTCCACTCCATAAAGTTTGTAAATTGTACAAATAAGTTCACGATGTCCTAGACCTCCACTAGTCTCACTCCTCGCCACAGTCAATATATTCTTAAGAATTATTCTCCCCACATTTATCGTTCTACTATTCTGAATACAGAAATTCAGAATAGCTCTATCTCTAGTTACCTCACTATGGTTATAGGTCAATAATAGAGTAGAGGAAATGAAATAGTGCCACGCCTTAGAGGTGGCATTCAGCATGGAAGCAGAAAAATTATCGTTCTCGTTGCTTAATCTTTCTGTTCCTTTCCCATAAGTGAGAAAGTTGATCACATCATTGACGGAGCCTTCCATCGTACTAAAGGATTCATATTGATAGCTATAAGAGTCTGGGACCTCATAAAAAGTGTTGATGCGGGTCGCAGTAAACTCAATAGGAAATCCATGCACTTGAACAATTCCGTCATCAGAATAAATCACATTGGCGTAGAACTCCTTCACAATATTTGCATGAGCTTTATTGGTGGTGTAAAAAAGTTTTCCCACCTCCGCTTCGTAATAACTCGTTTGATTTCTCCTTCCGGACTTTCAAAAACTTGATCTTGTACGCAATTCTTTCCTTTAAATATTGAAGTAAATTTGTTTGAGCCATCGCATTGACGAAGTGAGACTCGTCAAACTCAACTCTTCTCTTTTAATGTGGAGCCATTTAAATCTAATCAAATTATAGAAAAATTCCAAAAATTACTTCAAATATGCAAATCATGGCTTCCAATGGTAATTTAAAGAGTTCAACTTTAAGATCCATGAATTTATTCCCAATTTTTATTCACATTCTCAAATAATTTAAAGAGTTCAACATTAAGATCCATGAATTTCTTCCCAAAGTTTCTTCACATGCTCAATTTTTTCGGATCTCCTCAATGTGGATGAAATCCAAGGTGAAAATCCAATATTTTTAGCTTGGAGTGAAGCTCTTAACTAGAGATGATCAAATATGGTGTCAAAAAGCCTTGAAATCACCTCCCAATCCAAGATCTCTCAAGCCCTAGGTCAAGAAGGGGATGATGAATAGTGGCAACTGATTGGTCAAAATTGCGGTTAAAGGTTTCTTTCGTGATCTCGCCCTCGGTGGGGTCGATCACGCCGTCGACGCGCTTTGTTTGAATTTTAAACTTTAGTCCCGGGAAATAACCGCCATCATCGGCGTCGAGGGTGTCGTTGGCGGGCTCTGTTGATTTTATCCGAATTCCAGAATTTTGCGATTTCAATTAATTCCAAGCCTTAAAGACAACTTTTTAATCATTTTAGACATAATTTTAAGTAACTAAATGATGTACTTAGAACATATAAACTTTCACAACACAAAACATCACATTTATATATAAATTCCAAGGGGTACAATGTACGTTCCATAACACACCTAAGTTTAGTATTTTCTCAACCTCGATACATTAATTCAGCGCCGCAATTCAAGCCACAACACTCAAAATGCTGAAAAGAAAACACATATGCTTAGTCTCAACTATATAGAGATCTAAAAGCATAATTCTAATACAAAGCAAATACAAGATTTAAATCAAAATACATAGATAGACAGATTTGTAGTAAATATAAATCTATTAATCCTCAGACTGGGTACTCGATTCTCCTCTGAGGTTACCCATTGATTGCACATGAAAGAGGTTGTAGAAGGGATTGAATGAAAATTCTTCAGTGGAATCCTCTTCTATTAACTTCATCCTCTTCATCAGTCGTACCAAGCTATCTTCAAAATGTCCAGAGTGTTTGAAATGTTCCTTCATCCTCCAGTCTAAATGATTAAAGAAATCAGAGATATTATTAATCACATTCATGACATTTTGTACCTTCTTTTCCAATTTCTTGATTCGGCGCAAGATCACCAGAGACCTATCAGGGCCTAAGGTTTGAACTGGCAGTGAATTCTGAGATGCTTGATGGTCATATCAAGCTATCTTCTAAATGTCCAGAGTGTTCGAAATGTTCCTTCATCCTCCAGTCTAAATGATCGAAGAAATCAGAGATATTATTAATCGCATTCATGACATTTTGTACCTCCTTTTTCAATTTCATGATTCGACGCAAGATCACCAGAGACTTATCAAGGACTAAGGGTTAAACTGGCAGTGAATTCTGAGTTGCTTGATCTACTATAATTGCCATGTCATTTTCATCTTCAGAAATTTGTAATCTCTAAGTTGGATCCAAAGGCTTCCAAGGTAGCAGTACCTTTTCCCAATTTTCATAGGGCACTTGGAACTGACTGCAAAGTTAGAAAATTGTGGAGGGGTGTCCAAGCCCGTAAGTTTATCCATGAATGATCAGGCCCAAAACTGACTTCACAATTATAGATCAAATGTCGATCGGTAGTCCCCTTTGGATACAGTAATTCAAAATGGCACTTTCTTTAGAAACTTTACTAATCTTCATTATCAGTACAGTTTCGTAGAAATGAAAAAGTGTCAATATTTTCAAACGAGATTTGAGAGTGTTACAAAAAAATAACATACTTGTTTTCTCTTGTTTTCCAGTCGTCAGTTTCTTCCGTTAAATATTGATAAATCTCATTCATTTGGTTTCTCGTTGGGACAAAATTGGAATAGTGGCAGACAGGCACATTCTCTATCATATATTATTTGTTGATCCACGTAGGAGTGAAATTAATCCATCTCCCTCACACATAAATAACTCCTTGGTTGATTCTATGTAAATTTGCATAAAATTCTTTCACCACTGGAACCACCATGGCGGCGATAGTGTAGCACAACACTTCCCATCTTTGCGGCACTATCGTTTCTTCAATATCCATCATTGGATTATTCAATCCACAATTCATGAATCCTCGCTCTTTGATTAATCTTTTCTTCATCAGTAACTTGTTGAAGATTAGCTGCGTTCCGCACTAATAAACTTTCGCCGATTGAAAACTCGCATTTAGGGATTATCAGGGGAATTGGACGCCATAAGAATGAAATTAGTAGAGCTTCACTTCATTTTTGGACTGAAATTATGAACTAGAAATCAAATTTTTGAGTTTAAAATGACAATTCCCGCCCAAAAATCACCAAAAACTGCCATTTGAACCTAAGTAACCGCCAGTTTGCCGGCCTTGCCATCGGCAGGGNCCATATGGATGATGCTAAATTGTTTAATCTTATTAAAAATTTTAATTTGCTGGGCAATGAAAATTTTTTTTGAAAATTTTTTTACAAACTTGAAATTTTGTTTGTTCTCAAATGTACTTAAAANTTATGGATGATGCTAAATTGTTTAATCTTATTAAAAACTTTAATTTGCGGGGCAATGAAAATTTTTTTTGAAAATTTTTTTACAAACTTGAAATTTTGTTTGTTCTCAAATGTACTTAAAATATGTTTGATTTTAATATGAAAAAACATGGTCATGTATATGAAGTTATATTAGGGAAGTAAATTTTTGAATATAGAAATGAGTAAGAGAATTTAGTTAAAACTTATAGTAATGAAGAAAAAATTAAAGTTAAACTTTTTTTTTGTTTGGAAATGATAAATATTGTGTAACTATCTTTAATAGGAGAAGTTGTATTTTTGAAAAATGTAGAAGAATTAGACTTTTATTTTCAAAACTTAAATATCTTCTATTGAAAGTAATTTTTAAAACTATTATTATGTTTTTAAGTAAAGTAAATATATCAACTTTTTGCTTTAGTAGAGGAAGAGTGGAATTCAAACTTATTAAAGGCCTATCCTAAAATAGTAATCCTTGCCTAAAAAAAAAACATGACAAAAAAAATAAAAAAGAAAAAGAAAAAGAAAAGAAGAGTTGAAAAAGGGAGGAGAAGCTTGAGGATTAGTGCCTAATGAAAAATTGATTCCATATTTGATCATTTTAANACTTTTTTTAGTTTGGAAATGATAAATATTGTGTAACTATCTTTAATAGGAAAAGTTGTATTTTTGAAAAATGTAGAAGAATTAGACTTTTATTTTCAAAACTTAAATATCCTCTATTGAAAGTAATTTTTAAAACTATTATTATGTTTTTAAGTAAAGTAAATATATCAACTTTTTGCTTTAGTAGAGGAAGAGTGGAATTCAAACTTATTAAAGGCCTATCCTAAAATAGTAATCCTTGCCTAAAAAAAAACAAGACAAAAAAAATAAAAAAGAAAAAGAAAAAGAAAAGAATAGTTGAAAAAGGGAGGAGAAGCTTGAGGATTAGTGCCTAATGAAAAATTGATTCCATATTTGATCATTTTAANACTTTTTGTTGGGAGCTTTTAGGATTGGAGACTATCAGTGGGTCCTCTCCCTTTGAAAGCTCTCTTGTTAGCCTATTTGTAAGCTTAGGAAATCCATGGCTGAGTTAGGGTTTACTTGAGGAAGAAGGTACCGGTCTTATGATGATTGTAGATAAGTTTCCTTGTTGAAGATTCTCATGGATGAGCTTCCCAGGGTGATATACATAATGAGCCTCCATTACAATGGAGATTGAATCCTAGTCTTTGCTCTCTTTCATTAGGTGGTTTTTGTGGTGGATAAGGATTTTCAAAATTATCTGAATTAGCCTCCCCAGCATGAGCTTCTAAGTCTTTTAACAAATTTGAGATGACATGACATATATGCCTTCTCTTTCTCAAGTTCCACAATTTAGTCTTGATAAGGGTTTTAAGGGTTTTAATGAGCCCTTTTCCCATTGGATGTAGATTGAGGTGAGTGATGGTCTCACCACATCTTTCTTTCAAATTTGATGAAGGAATGACACATCCTTCTTCCCTTCATGAAGGTTTCTATAATGATTTTTGTCTTGAGTCAAAGATCATGACTCGTGGGTTTTTCTTGAAAGTTTGTCATGTCATAGTATGTTTCACGGGTCATGGGTGATTCATCGACAATTTAACGTGAAGTGAATTTAGGGTTTAATTATAAATTTTGGGTTTAGGGTGGCCATGAGTTTAAATCATGATTTTAAAGTTAAATCCTTGGTCTAATAATTTTTAATTTCACTCTGTTTAAGCAATGAATGATTAATTAATTTAGAAAATAAAATAATTTGATGAAAAGACCAAATTTCAACAAAAAATGATGATGTTCGCCAAGTTTGGCTAAGTTGACCATGGTTATCTATGGTTGACCAATTTAGGTTTGTCATGGGATCATTGAATTTGGTGGTGACTTCTGTTTCATCATGGTTGACTAAGGTTGACCAAGGTGGTCAAATTGACCATACGGTGATGTTATGACCATATGGTGATCATTTGGGTCTCTGGATGATCAAAAGGTCAATGTGGTGACCATGAGTTTCAAAGTTGTCCATTTTGACCAAAGTTCGACCAATGGGGTCTATGGTTGACCAAATGGTCCAATTTGACCAATTTGGCATTTAGGTTGACCAAATGGTCAAGTTTGACCAATTCGGTGTTCGGGTTGAGCAAATGGTACGGTTTGACAAAGGTTGACCAAAGTTTACAATTTTGACCAAGGTTGACTATTTGACCAAATTTGACCAATTGGGTCAATTTTGACAAATCTAGTCTTAGGAATAGTCATTTGACAAATTTTGAGTCAGAATTGAACAAATGGTCAAGTTTGACGAATTTTACCCTAATGTTGACCAAATGATCAATGTGATGCCTATTGGGTCAAGGGTTGACCGAATCAAGGTTTGTCATTACTGATCTTATCACTTTGCGTGTTAATATGGTTTAAACCCAAAAGGGGTATCGGAGATTCTTGAGTTGATGTAGGTGACTCAAAACAAGTCCAGTCTATAAGTGTTAGTTTAAGGTCCTTACAAAAGTGAGGTCAGTAAATGTGCCCTCAATATGTGTGGAATGTTGAACAAGTGTGCCACACATATTGATGTTGACCGAAATATTCAAGATAACCCAATGAAATTGTTAGTCTGTTAGTAGTCTTGCAAAGAAGATTATTATTGTACCGTGTCAGATAATTCATCATTGAAAAATTATTTAAGGTCTGCCAGGGAGAGAAGCGTTATTACTTTTTAAGAAGACATAGGAGTAAACTAATTGTGAGGCAGCCACATTTCATTGTCAAGATAGTCTTATATCCCATAATAAAGGAGAGAATGAATGTCGTATTCCATTAAAGCAGGACTTACATCATTTCTCAAAAGTGTCTATTGTCAGTTTTGGAAAAAGAATGTTATGTGACTTACATCCTGTTCCAAAGAATAGATTAAAGGAATGTCATAATTCCATGTCAAGAAGGTCTTACATCCAATAGTAAGAGAGAGATTAAATGTCATATTCCATCTAAAAAGGTCTTATACTACTTCTTAAAGTTGTGAAATGTCGGTTTGTCTACTTTGGAAGGAATGCTTAGAGATTTATATCTTATCCCAAAGGAAGAACTATTGCAAAGCCGTAACTCCGTATTAGGAAGGTCTTACATCCAATAGTAAGGGAGATAGTAGATGTCTTATTCCATCTATGTAAGGCTTACACTATTACTCAACGTTGTCCAATGTTGGTATGTCTGTTTTAGGAAAGAATGCTAAGAGGCTTATATCCTATCCCAAAGGAATAAATATATGAAAGTCGTAACTCCATGTCAAGAAGGTCTTACATCCAACAGTAAGGGAGAGAGTAGATGTCATTTTCCATCTAATGGGGTCTTATACTACAACTCAAAGATGTTAATTATTGGTATGTCTGTCTTGGGAAGGAATGCTAAGAGACTTATATCCTATTCCAATGTAATAACTATAGGAAAGTTGTAATTTCGTGTCGGGAAGGTCTTATATCCAATAGTAGGAGAGAGAGAGTAGATGTTATATTCCATCTAATGAGGTCTTATACTACTTTCAAAGATGTTAAATTTTTGGTATATCAGTCTTGGGATAGAATGCTAGGAGACTTGTATCATATCCCAGAGGAAGAAATATAGGAAACCCGTAAATTCGTGCAGGAAGGTCTTACATCCAATAGTAAGAGAAAGAGAGAGAGAGTAGATGTTATATTCCAACTTATATCTTGTCTTTTCTTGAAAAACCAAAGGTTTATTCAACTACTAAAAAAAATATTGTGATAAAAAGGATGTTGGCAGTACACCATATGTCATAAGCCAAACATCATGTCAAGGCTGTCTTCAAAACTTGGTACAAGTTTTCAGGTCCATCCTTTGTTATATCATTAATTTCAAATACTACTCGACCATTTGTGGATATCCTGCACTCTGAGATACTTTTGGATTAAATTCCATTGAGTATAACTCAGGTGGTCAAACATTCATAGGATCTTAGTAGTTTCAAAGGTTTTAGCCTTTCGAGTTCAGGCAGGCGTTGATATCCAACATGTTGCTTGTCAGGGCACATCCTCCGTAGTGTTGTAGAGATCTGTTGTCTGCTAAAAATTAGCATGCACTGCTTCGCTACGTTAACTTCATTTCCTTGTAGAACGAACACTGATCCTCATGGGAGGGGAATTTGATAAGAACCACAAATTCTCTTGGGCCCGTTATCCTTATTTCTTGTTCGACCATGATAGAGCATCTATTCAGTAATGATAGTGTACAAAAGGGTCATTCAAAATTATGACTGTCAATATGAGGTGGGATGCAGTCTCACTCTTATTAGATGTTGATGATGCAGTAGTCTAGAATACAACTTGATGGCATTATGTCCTAAGCCATCTATTGTTTGATGATCAGAATAATAATCATAGGCATCAGATCTACTTGTTCATGTTGCATGATCCCTGGAGTGTTTCCATCACTGTCCTTCAAAAAGTTATAGAAAAATTTATATTGGACTGTTACTTGTCCTTTGCTACGTATCCATTTGTTTGGTTTAGATTAAGTTCTCCTTTTTAGATGTCCAGCTTGTCTGTGATCACGTGCTTCCATCACATGTTTGACAATAGCTGCTTCTTCATCTTCATCAATGACTTTAGTGAACAACTGGATACCCTCAAGTATGTTGATTGTACAACCATCAACATGCTTAGTTTGTTCAGACTAGTGTCATTTGATGTTCTAAATGGGCTTCAGCTCTTCTTCAGAAATAATTTGTCTGTTGCTTGGTTTATCTGATGTTGTGAGGTCTAGAAACAACACATATGGACTCGAAGCGAAGACAATCCTTTCTATTGCTTCTTCTTCTTTAGGATCCAAATTTTTAAATCCTAAAATAGGATATACCTCACCAGGAGTATACTTAAGAAATGGAAATTGAAATTCTTCTCCATCTTTGTCAATATGATCCATATCATGTCGTTCATTTTCTTCGATTCTTTTAAATCGTTAGTTACAATTTCATATTTGAGTGTGAGTCCATCCTGGTGTTCTTTTATTGACTGCAGCAATGGATGCTTCCACAATTCATTGTACTGTAGCAACCGCCACTAATTTAGTATTCCAGTGTCAAGTTTTCATTTCTTTTTTGTCTGTTTCAATTTTCTCCATTGAGACATGTCATTGTCGATTTTTGAATTCCATCACATGTGATTTCCTCTTTTTATCTTCATTGACAATGGATAACATCAGTCCATTATACAATAATTCAACTTTTGTCAAATCAAAATTGAAATAGAATCTTGATCCTTTGTCGATGCATCGGCGGTCCAGTGCCAACTTACACGGCTTCAGAAAGTGAACAAAAGTCTATTGTTCAACATGTTCCCTGCAAGTGAAAGGTTAATGTAAACATGTCAGATTGGTGGAAGAGGATTATAGAAGATTACTAATGAAAGAAGAGTCAACTTCCACTCTTCAAATTTAGATACCATATTGGAAGCATGGGACTACCTTAATTTTGCTCATCTACTGCCAACAAATCATCTTAGTGAAGTGACACGAGACAGAGCAACCTTGAACTATTGTATTCAACACTTCAAGCCCATCGATATTGGAGGTTTAACTTATGATGATATTACCAGTTCTATTGTCACTGGTACTATTGTATGTTTGGTTTTTACATCCTTAATCTTTTCGTTATGCAAGCATACTAGAGTTAGATTTATAGCTGAGAGGATATATTGCAACCACTCGAGCCTATTACTAGTTTTAATGTGAAGTTCTATTCACATCATTCAATTTTTGGCTGAAGTGGTAGATTTTGTAGCAATTCAAGTGCTTCTATATCTTAAGCTTCTACCTCACGTGCTTCTACATCACTAGGTCAGACTTCGGGATCTGATTCTCAGTAACAATTATTGCAGAGGATATTGGACACTGTCAACTATAATGCTGGTAAGCTATTGATCTTAGAAAATTTTGCAGAACATATATATGGACATATTAGATGACATAGTTATTATGAGGAAAAATTCTAACTCATGTATGTAAAACCTCATGAGATGTGACCAGAGTGTAGTTCTCCCTCAATATCCAAAATATCCATCATATGAGCCTCAAATTGTTTGGCATAGTGNCCAGCAATGGATGCTTCCACAATTCATTGTACTGTAGCAACCACCACTAATTTAGTATTCCAGTGTCAAGTTTTCATTTCTTTTTTGTCTGTTTCAATTTTCTCCATTGAGACATGTCATTGTCGATTTTTGAATTCCATCACATGTGATTTCCTCTTTTTATCTTCATTGACAATGGATAACATCGGTCCATTATACAATAATTCAACTTTTGTCAAATCAAAATTAAAATAGAATCTTGAACCTTTGTCGATGCATCGGCGGTCCAGTGCCAACTTACACGGCTTCAGAAAGTGAACAAAAGTCTATTGTTCAACATGTTCCCTGCAAGTGAAAGGTTAATGTAAACATGTCAGATTGGTGGAAGAGGATTATAGAAGATTACTAATGAAAGAAGAGTAAACTTCCACTCTTCAAATTTAGATACCATATTGGAAGCATGGGACTACCTTAATTCTGCTCATCTACTGCCAACAAATCATCTTAGTGAAGTGACACAAGACAGAGCAACCTTGAACTATTGTATTCAACACTTCAAGCCCATCGACATTGGAGGTTTAACTTATGATGATATTACCAGTTCTATTGTCACTGGTACTATTGTATGTTTGGTTTTTACATCCTTAATCTTTTCATTATGCAAGCATACTAGAGTTAGATTTATAGCTGAGAGGATATATTGCAACCACTTAAGCCTATTACTAGTTTTAATGTGAAGTCCTATTCACATCATTCAATTTTTGGCTGGAGTGGTAGATTTAGTAGCAATTCAGGTGCTTCTATATCTTAAGCTTCTACCTCACGTGCTTCTACATCACTAGGTCAGACTTCGGGATCTGATTCTCAGTAACAATTATTGCAGAGGATATTGGACACTGTCAACTATAACGCTGGTAAGCTATTGATCTTAGAAAATTTTGCAGAACATATATATGGAAATATTAGATGACATAGTGGTTATGAGGAAAAATTCTAACTCATGTATGTAAAACCTCATGAGAGGTGACCAGAGTGTAGTTCTCCCTCAATATCCAAAATATCCATCATATGAGCCTCAAATTGTTTGGCATAGTGATGAGACTAATGCTTAGGAGGAAGGGGATAATTAGAATGATTCTGTAGTTCAGTTCAATTTTTATGTATTGTTGTGAACTTTTGTGTTACAGTTATAGTGTACTTATTGTTTTGTTTGTTTGTTTGAGACTGCTAGTTTAGTCTGAGTTTTATTTTGTTAAACACGATTATGATGTATTTAAGTTTTCGTGAGTATTTATGTTTTATTTTTTTGGTAATAATTGTTTTAGCTACCTTTTTTTAGAGTTTTTAATTAGTCTCTGTTGAACTTATTTTTGAATCTTAGGAAGGTTTAGAATATTGCAAATTTTCACTTAAAAACTTCATGTTTAAAAATTTCAAAGTTACTGCCAGAACTTTTGATTATGTTGCAGTTGAAATGTTTGTATGTATATTTGTTTGCTTTTATGTTGTCCTCCACTGCATAGAAGTCTAATGGATCTCTATATGTTAAGTAAATTAAATTTTAAATAATTTAATTTTTATGCATGTTTTAAATTTTTATACTTGTATATTTAAGATGTAAAAATTCTTATAAGCATGTTGATTTAAGTTTTTATTCCTACCCTTATGGATGATGCTAAATTGTTTAATCTTATTAAAAACTTTAATTTGCGGGGCAATGAAAATTTTTTTTGAAAATTTTTTTACAAACTTGAAATTTTGTTTGTTCTCAAATGTACTTAAAATATGTTTGATTTTAATTTGAAGAAACATGGTCATGTATATGAAGTTATATTAGGGAAGTAAATTTTTGAATATAGAAATGAGTAAGAGAATTTAGTTAAAACCTATAGTAATGAAGAAAAAATTAAAGTTAAACTTTTTTTAGTTTGGAAATGATAAATATTGTGTAACTATCTTTAATAGGAAAAGTTGTATTTTTGAAAAATGTAGAAGAATTAGACTTTTATTTTCAAAACTTAAATATCCTCTATTGAAAGTAATTTTTAAAACTATTATTATGTTTTTAAGTAAAGTAAATATATCAACTTTTTGCTTTAGTAGAGGAAGAGTGGAATTCAAACTTATTAAAGGCCTATCCTAAAATAGTAATCCTTGCCTAAAAAAAAACAAGACAAAAAAAATAAAAAAGAAAAAGAAAAAGAAAAGAATAGTTGAAAAAGGGAGGAGAAGCTTGAGGATTAGTGCCTAATGAAAAATTGATTCCATATTTGATCATTTTAAAGTATAAAACTTGAGAAACTCTTAAGCTTAAGGATATAATATAGTAAGTAAAATTATGCTTAATAGAAATTTTTAACTGAAGAAGATAGAGTGCCTAAACTCTATATTTGGAGAATTTACAATATTTCTGAACTAGATATGAATTCATATTTCAGACTTCTTTACTTTAAAAATTTATAAACTTTAAGTTGGTCTCATTCACTAATATTTTTTCTAAATTGGAATACTATATTTCTACATCAAAATCTTATAATATCCTTAAGAAACATATATACATAATCAACTTATTTTGTTTTTAAAGAATTTGAGTGTCACTTGAGGATAAGTAACATTTTAATTTTTAGGATTTTGATACACCTGAAAATATAGTCTTTATGTACACATTTTTATACCTATTTTTGAGATATTGGGCATTAATGAAAGGTATTTATTTTTTTCATTCAATTACAATCAATTGGATGAAAAATGGTAAAAACAGTGAAAAAGAATCAAATTTGGAGCAAAAATGGAGAAGGTGCACAAATGAACTGGGCCACCTAAGCACACAGGAGTGGTGCTTACATGTTAGTTAAATAGAGAGAGCCGCGTTTAAGTGCTGGGTACCCCGCGTTTAAGCGCCAGAAGTAGTTATTTGATGATTCATTCAATTTATAAATTTTTGAGTTGTTTGAAGCAGCCTTTGGTAAAAAATGTGGGAAATATTTAATGGACACAAAAATTCATTCAATTGACTTTTTAAATTTGGCATCTTCTAAAAGATTCATTGATTGGGGACACATTTCGAAGAGACACCAAAGAACCTTTTGGATTATTACAAAAGATGACTTGGATCATCATTAAAAGAGGACAATCATCATCCAACCATCTAGACCGTTTAGTGCCAACTACCACATAAGACGCCGCCGCCGCCGCAAACCTTTTATTTTTATTTTGATTGTATTTTGTATTCTGAGCGAAGGAAAAGATCCAAAGAAACTTCAAGACATTTGGTGGAGAGGAGTTTGAGATAATTTTTTATCTCGGTGTCTAAATTTGGTTTTAATTTAGACTTCTTGATCATGTGCATAATTTCTACATTTAAACTCACGTATGGTTGTGTTTTCTCCATGAACTATGAGTAGTTTTCTTTATCTTCTTTTCCTTAAAATGATAAGCAATTCGTTATTGGAGAGTTGTGTGAAGTATTAAACTTTAATGTTGGAAGAAGTTGTGATGATTTTAAACCATGTACTCCATTCACTTCTTGATTTGGCAAAGTAGGTTGTTAATACCTATTGTGAGAACATGTAAGATCCGAGATGGTATTGTCTCAGTAAAGAAATGGTAAGAATCGCATTTGATTTCATGGGTAAAAATGTAGTTCATGGGGTTAAGTGCAATAAATAATAAAATAAAAATTGAACGGTGTTTAATTAGAAGACCTTAGAGTGACAGGCTAAAGCCCCCAATTCGATTTATAGTTTTAGGTTTTGATACGAGATGTTAGACCCCATGTAGAGGGAGAAGAGGGAACTCTAGAGTGAGAGCTATTATCTTCCTTACGTAACCCATCTTCAAGACAATTCAAACTATAGATTAGCCAATGTTCTTTATAGCATCTCCAGTAAGAGAAAAGAATATTATTGCTCCTATTTGACACAACATAATTATAATACTTCCACAATAGAATTCCTATACTTGTTACTTATTCATGATAAGGAAAAGTTAATTTATTTATATTGCCTTCAGCTTGCAAATATCAAGTTAAGTTAGTTAGTTGCTTGTTTTATTCTCAATTATCAATAATTATAAAAAGAATTGATCTTTCTTTCCTATTTTAGTATCTAGAGTTTAAGTAAGAATATTTTGCTAAGTAGAATTTTTTTCTCCGATTTCTCTTGTTTATATAAAGTGCAAATTATATTTTTCTTGTGGGTTCGATATTCTTGGCTTAATGAAAAAGTCCGATATTACTTGATAACAATACATATACTGGCATAGTATCCCATATTAAAAATTAAAATTGTTATCTTACTTGCTTTGAAATTAAGAATATACCTAGCTTTTGATTGGGATCAAGTTTTTGGCTTCGTTGTAAGTTAAGAATTATAAATAAGGAAATTAAGAATAAAATTGCATACATCACTTTGACATCTACAAAGAGAACCAAGATTAGTACTGTCATTAAATATTACAAAGAGTTAACTCTTGAGATAAAAGTTACCTTATCAGATAGCACATAATGTCTTAAATTTTGAACTGCGAAGATCAAAACTAAAAAATGCTTCTCAACTGCAAGATATTTTATTTCAGCTCGGACCAAACAATGACTTAAATAGTACAATGCATTTCCTTTACCCTCATCATTAACTTGACCAAGTAATGCTCTTAGGGAATTGTCTAATGCCACGATATAGAGGATTAGAGGTCTCCCTATTGTAAGGGTTGCTAGAACAGAAGGTGTCGTTAGATATTATTTGATGTTTTCAAAGGCGTGTTGGAATTTTTCATCCTACACAAATTTTGTATATTTGCTAGTCAAGGCAGTGAGAGGTTGACACCTACTTGATAGATTAGAAATGAAACATCGGATGTATGCTAGTTTACCTCAAAAAAATCGTAGTTAGGTTAGGAGGAGGCATGTTCAAAATGGCTTCAATTTTGAGGGGGTCATTTTCGATCCTAAGATATCGAACAACAAATCCTAAGAACTTCCCTGAGGTGACACCAAAGGCACACTTTAAAAGATTCATTTTAAGATTAAACTATCATAATCATTCAAAGATGATTCTCAAATCGTACACATGATCATCTTTTTGTTTACTATTTACAACCAAGTCATCTACTTAACATTCAACTTAATTGTGGATAAGTTTATCGAAAATTCGTGTCATGGTCCTTTGATAGGTAACATCAGCATTCTTCAATCCATACGACATTACTTTGTAGCAGTCTATTCCGATGGGTGTTCTGAAAGTGGTATTTGGTTCATCTTCTTGAGACATTTTGATCTGATTGTAGCTTGATGATCCATCAATAAAAGAGAAAATTTCATGTATTGATGGAATGTCGACCATCAACTCTGGAATTGGTAAAGTAAATTCATCTATTGCACAAGCCTTTTTTAGGTTTGTGAAGTCTGCACAGACCTGAATTTGACATTTTTCTTCTTTACTAACACTAATTTAGCCAGCCATGTCGAGTATTTTTCTTCTCACACAAAATTGGCCTCTATCTACTTTTTAACTTTAGCAATGACTTGTTGTTCGATTTCAACACACATCCATCTTGAAGCTTGTTTAACAGAAATTACAGTTTGGTACAATCCAAGTTTATGGATAGGAGCTTCTGGAGCAAGTTTAGGTACTTCAACGTAATTCTAAGAAAAGATGCCTTTATATTCTGTCATTAGTTGAACTATTTCTTTTATTTCAATGTCGTTAAAAAATTAACTAATAAATGGTAGTTTCAGATTTTCTTTTGTTCCTAAATTTATTTCTTTAAGTTCATGCACTGTCAATTTAATGTCTTCTTCAAATTTTGGCGGTCCATCTTTGATTGCAAGATCAGATGCTTGCTCAGAATCAGGTCCTTCGGTGACAACTAGACAAAATTTTGTGTCATCTAGAGACTCTTAGGTACCAAACACAATGCCTACTTTAGAGTTATGGTTTTGTTTATTGTTATTTAATAATTTTTCAAAATGATAAGATTGATCTATTGTACATTGTTTAGATGTCAAACCATTTTGAATAAGTTTTCTAATACACAGAGAATTAAGTTCAAAAATGATTTTCATTGATTTCATAATATTATCTTCTTCAAGTTTTATATTTGCCTTGGAACTAGAAGAAGTAGAACCAAGTAAGATTTTTATAGGTTTTATGTCATCACCATATACTTCTTTGACCACTAAATTCTAATTTTTTTATGGAGATTTTGGTGTCAAGGTTATAACGTGTATATAGTGATTAATTAATTCATACATGAACTCAAATTAGCTTTTATTATATCCTTCTTCAAGAGATATCTTGAACTTTTCTTTTTTCTCATTCAAAGCTCAGACAAACTTTAAACTTTGATGGTTTCTTCATGTCGATTATTGGATTTTCCCTCTCTCATCCTCGTTCTCAACCTCTACCTCAGATGCGAGTCTGATGAGAGTTCTTATCCTTCGCAAGTGTTGAAGAAAAAACTCTATTAGCTTGTTTCCATTTATTATGGTCTTCTTCACATATTTTCTTATTTTTGTCCTTTTTATTTGTTTTTAGTGTCATTACTACATCTCTAGAGAATACCATTTTCTCTATTGAAGCGTAGTATGCAACATCTTCATGTATAACATTTTCATGGACTGCGAATGGTTGTAGATCTGCTATAATACAACACTCTTGTCCTTTTTATAAATACTTTATGTATTGATGTAGTGAAGAGGGAAACATCTGATGCTCATAAAGCCATGGTCTACCAAGTAAAGCATTAAATGAAGTTTCAAAGTCCATGATGTGGATTTTTCCCATTGTCGCCAAATTGTTCATTTTTAAAAGTAGTGTAATTGATCCAACAACTCACTCTCTTTATTAGTGGAATNATGATTTTCATTGATTTCATAATATTATCTTCTTCAAGTTTTATATTTGCCTTAGAACTAGAAGAAGTAGAACCAAGTAAGATTTTTATAGGTTTTATGTCATCACCATATACTTCTTTGACCACTAAATTCTAATTTTTTTATGGAGATTTTGGTGTCAAGGTTATAACGTGTATATAGTGATTAATTAATTCATACATGAACTCAAATTAGCTTTTATTATATCCTTCTTCAAGAGATATCTTGAACTTTTCTTTTTTCTCATTCAAAGCTCAGACAAACTTTAAACTTTGATGGTTTCTTCATGTCGATTATTGGATTTTCCCTCTCTCATCCTCGTTCTCAACCTCTACCTCAGATGCGAGTCTGATGAGAGTTCTTATCCTTCGCAAGTGTTGAAGAAAAAACTCTATTAGCTTGTTTCCCTTTATTATGGTCTTCTTCACATATTTTCTTATTTTTGTCCTTTTTATTTGTTTTTAGTGTCATTACTACATCTCTAGAGAATACCATTTTCTCTAATGGAGCGTAGTATGCAACATCTTCATGTAGCACATTTTCATGGACTGCGAATGGTTGTAGATCTGCTATAATACAACACTCTTGTCCTTTTTATAAATACTTTATGTATTGATGTAGTGAAGAGGGAAACATCTGATGCTCATAAAGCCATGGTCTACCATGTAAAGCATTAAATGAAGTTTCAAAGTCCATGATGTGGATTTTTCCGATTGTCGCCAAATTGTTCATTTTTAAAAGTAGTGTAATTGATCCAACAACTCACTCTCTTTATTAGTGGAATCCTCGTAACATCATTNATATCTTTCCAACCACTTCTATCTTGAATGGATATTCATTGCTTGTTCTCTCAAGCATTGATTGTTTGTCTCTCGGTGAAGTGATTTATTGTTAAAATTTTAGCTGTGAAGACAACTGTGATTGTTGTTAATTTTTATTTTTTCATTGCTTCTTTTGCTCGTGTTGCTCTTGCATCACATGCTTGCCCTTGTCTAGTGTTGAGACATTTCCTGATTTTTTTTCAAATGTCTTTACTGATTTTTTCTTTTCAATCATTTCTGTTACACTCATCTGCTTAGCTTCTTCTTGAAGGTTGGCAGCTTTGCTGAGTATCTTTTCAAATGTCTTTATTGTAAATCCTTTAAGAATGAATACAATAGGACCATGCATATTTTTTAGCAAAATTTAGACTGCATGTTGTTTTTGAAGTTCTGGTTCACATTTTTTGTTGAGATTTCTCCAGCTTAAAATGTAATCCACAAGGGTTTTCCTTAACTTTTGTTTCTCTACCACTAAATCTCCAACTTTTATGTGATGTTGTGATCCAATGAATTATTGGATGAAGAGATCTTTTATTTTAGAAAAATTTTAAGAAGAACCATTAGGAAGTTTTACGTACTAATCAAAAGAAACTCGGGTAAGACTGCTGACGAATTGACAGAATAGAAGAGCATCGCTTCCTCTTGCGTTGCAGCAGCTTTCTATGAAATGTGTAAGATGTTGATGAGGGTAATGGTTCCATCAGACAACTTGAAGAGAGGTGGGAAAAATCCTTTAGGATATTGGACAGAATCAAATTCTTTTGGATAAGCTCTACCCTTTAGACTTAATGATATGTCACTCACATGAGTCATATTTTCTTGTACTTTTTGTTCCACAAGTTGTGTGATTTCTTTTTTTTTTGGATTCCACTCTGGGTGGAATATTTTTGTCTTTGGGTTCTTTTCTCAATTTCAATTGGTTCTCTTCTTTCTTCAAGAATATATATTACTTCGCGTCAAATGTTTTTAATGGAAGGTAAAGTAGTTGTTTAAGGTGGATTTTGTAAAGTTGCCATCATTTCATCAATCTTCTATTCAAGATGATTGATTTTCTCATCTTGTTGTTGAATAATAGCCCATAACCCTTATGTTAGGTTTTCTTCGGTTGGCGACAGTAGTTCTCATGTTGCGGAAGTGGCTCGTGTATGTACCATGTTTATTTCCACATAGTCTTCACTTGGAGTATCGGAGAATTTTTCATTTCTCTATGTCAATAATTGTTTGATTTCAGCTCCAACTTTTTTAGTCTTTCTTCAAATGTCTTAACAGGACATTTCTCGCTAATCTTTTCTTGAGAAATTTCCAAAAAAGTATTCATATCATCGGAGATTCCTTCTGATATTTCAGGAGTCCATACATTTGTCTTGAATATTGGATGAGATATTTTAGGAAGTATATCACCGTGTTGTGAATAGGAATGATCTGCAGCTTGTAACATTTGCACAAATCTTTCATTTTAGTAGATGTCACTTATGCCTCTAAGATTATTTCATCATGTCCCATTTTGTCTCTTAAGATAGTCATATCATCCACTCTTGGACCTAAATGAAGTTTAACAGGTACCCAAGTATATTGACTTTTAGATGGGAATAGTTTATTCATTTCTTGATAAATAGAATGCTCTTGAGTAAGAAGCTTTGTTTCCTTGAATGCAGAAACTGCACATCCCATTTTTTCTAAAATTCAAGAGTTCGAACATCTTCCTTTTTGTGCGAGATGTTTGAACACGACAAATATAGTCCGTATTGTAGAGATTTTTTGTCTTTGAAAAAATTTGAATGTGTTATCTTCATCCTTGACAGGTTTAAATAAAAACTATTCTTCTTTGAAGAAGATGTGTTCCCAAAACACTTTCCTCGGGATTTAGATATTTCAAGATTGTTGATTTCATTCTATTCTTTTTCCTTTAAAGAGTGAGTTTTATTTCTTCATTGGGTACATGTTACTAGAACACTCTTAGAACAAAATACATCCTCATATATGGATGGCGAAAAAATATTATCTTTAATGTAAACTTTCTTTCCTTTCTGATTAAGTTCTTCCTCCATTTTCTCCAAAGTCAATTGTTCTATAGAAAAATCTTGAGGTAGATCTTCTTGAAAAGGAAGAAAACTCTATAGGGATTTAACTTAAACTCCTCAATGGGTTCTGTAATGATTTGGTATGGACTATTCATCATAAATTGATTTTCATCAAATAATATAAAATCATTTTGGTAGAGGCAAGTATCTTCATTGATTAGTGCATTAAACTCTTGAAAGTAGGAAAAGTCCGAGTCTGGAGAATCTATTGCAGTTTTTTGAAAAAAATTCAAAAAGATGATATGTCAAATTTTATTACAGACTCCTTTTGTGAACTGGGAATTTATTATGTTATGTCATTTTTATTCTTGTCATTATGAAATGTCTGCCCAAATATCATGGAATTTCTTTCATAGATATCATCAAATGTCTGTCATGGAGATGATGAAATGTCTGTCATGAATATCATGAAATGTCTGTTATAGAAATCATGGAATGTCTGTCATAGATAACTCTTATAATTAAAGAGATGAGAAAGATAATTCTTTCTATCAAAAGATGGAACATCTTTGAATGAAGAATGAATGATTTAATGAGAGATGAGGAGAGAGAAACTCCCTAACAGAGTCACTATCTCTATTGGTGGCCAAAAGAGTGTGTCACGTTGTTTCTACCTTCATCAATTCCTGTCATCGTGTCGTTTGTTTGGTGTTGTTGTCAAAAGGAGTCACCACTCTATTTATTTATTTAGTTGCCCTAATCTCCAAGTAACTTATTTTTTTGAATCATGTAAAGGATTCTCAGATGTTAAGAAACTAGGAGAAGGAAAGAAAGGAATAAAAAATATAAAACATGAGAAAAAGAAATTTCAAAATGATCTTCATTATGGTAGAAATTATAAAGAAAATAATTTCTCGTATAAATAGACCTAAATGGAAGACTTAATAAACAAATATTAAGGTATATTAACTATTATGAGTTCTTCGTTCTCATATAAAAGCAAGCTTCTATAGTTAATTACATCTCAGACAGTCAAGACTATCTAAGAAAATTCTTGATTAACATTAACACTCATTCTTCTAAGAAATGTCAAGGTAAAGGAAAGAAACATCAAATGTTTATTTCTAGGGTAATATTTTCTAAGAATCTGATTCTACCCCAAAGTTTTTATTTTATTTTGTTTGTTTCATTTTTGTTTTGTATGGTTTTTATTTTTTTGTTGTTATTTTGTTTTGAAGTTGTATTGTTTTGTTGTTATTATTTTATTGTCATTGTTTTATTTTTTTGTTTTTTTAAGGTTAACCTTTTTAGCTTCAGAATCTCATCCTGCGAAATAGAGTTAGCACAACCTATAACATGCAAAAGTCAATCTAAAGCGTAATTTTTCTATGTCTTCAGCAAAGTTGCAAAACAAAACACGATTAGAATGAAATCATGTCTTAGTTTTTTCAATTTAGTTAGTTGACTAAATTTTTAAATGGCCCCGTCAAGATGTCTAATGCTCCGTCGTCCCAAGCCCGTAAAGTATTGAAATCTAATTAGTCTGAAAGGTGTTTTTACCAAGATGGGAAGATTCTTATCAACAACCATAGATTGCATCATACAAGGAATCTTCATAGATCTAAACACATATTTTCAAGTTACATTCGATGATCTTCGTTCATTGCGGTTCAATTTAAGTTTTAGTGTCTTATTTGGATTTTAAGGGTTCAAAAATTTTTAGGTTATTTAAGATTTATTAATAGATTGAATTTTATCATTTTTATCACTTTGTTGTTTTATATTTTGAATGACACGATCAGGATCCCATGGTTCCATCATCTCGAGTNGAAAAAGTTTTAGGTTATTTAAGATTTATTAATAGATTGAATTTTTTCATTTTTATCACTTTGTTGTTTTATATTTTGAATGACACGATCAGGATCCCATGGTTCCATCATCTCAAGTCATTATGTTTGCGGTTTTATTAACCACAAGTGGCTGGAAGATATTTGGTTAGCAACCATGGGTTACCTTCTCCAAAATATTTTTTCAAGCCTTGTTGCATTTTTAGGTTCAAGTTTATGTTTTAACATTCTTTAAAGTGGATTTTTTGTCATTTATATTCATGTCGAGAGATGAATTTTTATGTGATTTACCTTAGGTCTGATATTAGTTAGAACTAAGTAAGTTTGATTGAGGTCCAGTATATTAGACTTAGTATTTAGGTTTAATATTGGTAAAAACTAAGAATTTATATCATTTAGAATCAGTTTGCATAAAACCTAAAGTATGTAAATGATTTAGGATAAATATAGGAAAAACCTAAAGTTTTAGATGGTTCAACTCCAATGTAGGTAGAACTTAAGGTTCAAGATGTTTTAAGTCCAATATAGTTAGGACTTAAGATGATTTAAGTTCAATGTAGGTAGAAACCAAAGTTTATATTGGCTTAAGCCCAATACAGGTAGGTCTTATAACTAGTTTAGGTTCAATGTAGGTAAAACCTGAATTTTAAGATGGTTTAAGTTCAAAATGGATTGAACCTAAGAGTTTGAAATGGTTCTAAGTACAATGTTGGTAAGACATAAAATCAATTTATGTTTAATATAGGTAGAACTTAAATTTTAAGATGGTTTAAGTTCAATATGGATTGAACCAAAGAGTTTGAATGGATCTAAGTCCAATGTCGTTAGGACATAAAATTAAATTAGGTTCAACTAAGGCTTAATGTTGTTAGTTAGGCTTAATTAGGGTTAAACCTAATTTGGGTTTAGGTTGAATTAAGCCTTATGTAAGTAAGGCTTAATGTGGTTAATTAGGTCAATTCCTAAGGGTTTTTAGAACAAACTTGCTGTTGAGGGCTTTTGGGATTGGAGACTGTCAGTGGGTCCTCTCCTCTTGGATGCTCACGGGTTAGCCTATTTTTAGGCTTGGTGAAGCCATGATTGAGATAGGCTTTACCTAGGGAAGAAGGTTACAATCTTATGATGTCTGTGGAAAAGTTCCCTAGTTGAAGATTACCATGGATNGAACGCAAGTATATGTATCGTTCAAGTAATATAGGGCTCTAATGGAGTCCTAGATATCGATCCCACAGGGAGTCATTTAAAATTACAGACTAAGACTTTAGAAAAGCAAGACTTTAATCAAAACAACGACGTTCAATATGCTTATCTGTCACGAATAGGTAATTGAAATAAATAGATAATTTTAATAACTAATAAGTAGCTAATGATAGAAAGTAGGTGTAATTGTGATATTCAATATATAAGAAAGCATCCTTCTCCTTGTCAAGAAATTATAGTGAATTTGGAAAAATGAATTAGTTCAATTTATATTGTGCCAAATAGAAGCATACATATTCTTTACCCTTTGGTCCAGGCATAAAGAACATTGACTAATCCTATGCTTGGTTACTGATTTTGCCGCTAGGCTGGGAGGATACCGGCTCTCACATCGGAGCTCCCACGTTCCCCTCACCTGAGGGCTAACATCTACACATCAGCACCCAAACGATAGGACCGAATTGGGGATTTTAGTCTGTCACTCTAAAATCTTCAATTCTTCGCCCGATAATAATATTTTCCTATTTATTTGCACCCAACTTCCAAGGGCTTTGACCTCCCTGAATCTTGAATGTAAAATTTCACTTTAGTTGTAAAACTCAACATATTTTAACAAATTAATTGGCCAGATTGAAAGTAAAATAAGATCTAA
>JXCR01065242.1:251283-273667 GCA_002079205.1 Phalaenopsis hybrid cultivar
TACTATAATACTTAAATAGTAACAAAAATATAGTTACCTGAATTAAATTCACTATATGAAATCATATAAGTAATTTTTGAAAATATTGAAATAGAGGACATCTAATAGTTAATATTTTTGTTCACTCCACCAAACTTAAATTTTTAAATATGAAATAATGCAGGTGGAAAGAAAAACTATAAATCATTCCTCAGTATTGTAGGCATTTTCATCATTCTGAAATTTNGGGCATTTTTATCATTCTGAAATTTCTGCAGACCTTCTCAAATTTTTACTTCATCTGGTCTGTAATATAAGGAGCTTTCTATGCATATAAATCATTAGTGGAATTTTTGGGTAATAAAATTTTGAAATAGGTATAAAACTAAAACATTAAACAAGCACAACTTTCCTAACACAACCACAATACTGAACAATTAAAATTAAAATGCTAAATAAAAATCACATTACATTACAATTCACAATACTAATTAAAATCTATTAAACTACACATACACATTTAACTACAACACTAAATTTATAACAAAAATTAAAATTATCCAAGTACACAGAATAATAAAAATGAAAGTCCAAATACACAAATATCCATTTCTATTACAAAAAGGTTACATAAAATAAAAATACAATCATAAGTACATCAATTTCATTCTATATCAAAATCCCAAGCTATATCTTCATCTCTTTGATCAGCAGATGGATTGGGTTGATCCTGAGTATATCGGGGGCACTCAGGAAATGTAACATCAGGCTCACCTCTGTAGTGTTGGGCCTGAGCTTCATAATAAGCTACCTCAAAATTTAAATGCCTCTGCAGATACTCACTATCATAATCATGTCGGTGTTCTAAACCTCCAATCCTTTCACTTATCAATTTTATACTCTTCCGCTGCAAGGTCAACTCACTCATCAAGTTAGAGAGGGTATGGGAACTAGAAGGTAAAAGGTCATAACTTGTAGAGGGGACATCTCTATTAGTAGAAGGTTCTTCACTTCTACTACCGGTTCTCCATTTCTCATGGGATTCCTAAGTCTTTAGATTAGTCTTAATAATGGGTTTCATAGAATAAACCCATTCTTCATCTCCAAATTCTACTCCAGAAAGTTTATAAATTGCATAAATAAGTTCAGGATGTCCTAGATCTCCATTAGTCTCACTCCTCGCTGTAGTCAATATATTCTTAAGAATTGTTCTCCCCACATTTATAGTTCTACTATTCTAAATACAGAAATTCAGAAGAGCTCTATCTCTAGTTACCTCACAATGGTGATAGGTTGGTAGCAGTGTAGAAGAAATGAAATAGTGCCACGCCTTAGAGGTGGCGTTTAGCATGGAAGCAGAAAAATTTACCCGTTCTCGCTGTTTTATCTTCCATGTTCCTTTCCCATTAGTGGGAAAGTTGATCATATCATTGAGGGGGCCATCCATCGTACTAAGGGATTCATATTGGCAACTGTAAGAGTCTGGGACTTCATAAAAAGTGTTTATGCGGGGGGCAGTAAACTCAACAGGGAATCTACGCACTTAAACTGTTTTGTCATCAGNGAGGCTTCCAAGGGAGCAGTACTTTTTTCCAATTCTCATAGGACACTTGGAACTGACTGCAAAGTGAGAAAATTATGGAGGGGTGTCCTAGCCCATAAGTTGATCCGTGAACGATCAAGCCCAAAACCGACTTCACAATTATAGATCCAATGTCGATCGACAGTCTTCTTTGGATGCAGTAATTCAAAATGGCACTTTCTTTAGAAACTTTGCCGATCTGCATTGTCGGTACTAGTTTCACAGAAATGAAAAAAGTGTCATGTTTAGAAACGAGATTCAGGAGTGTTGTAGAAAAACTAACATACCCGTTTTCTCTTGTTTCCCAATCGTTAGTTTTGTCTGTTAAGGACTGGTAAATCTCATTTATCTGGTTTTTCGTTGGGACAAAATTGAATAGTGGCAGACAGGAACATTTTCTATCATATATAATTTGTTGATCCGTGCAGGAGTGAAAGCGATCTATCTCCCTCGCACATAAACAACTCCTTGGTTGATTCCATGTAAATTTGCATAAAATTCTTTTACCACAGAACCACCCGCGGCAGTAGTGTAGCCAAAACTTCCCATCTACACTGCACTATCATTTCTTTAATATCCATCGTGGGATTATTCAATCTGCGATTCACGAATCCTCGTTCTTTGATTAACCTTTTCTTCGTCAGCAACTTGTTGAAGATTTACCGCGCTTCCGCACTAAGAAACTTCCGCCGATTGAAAACTCGCATTCTGGGATTATCTGGGGAATTGGATGCCATAGAAATGACATTGGTAGAGTTTTACTTCATTTTTAGAAGGAAAATATGATTAGAATTTGGATTTTTGAGTTTAAAAAGATTATTCCAGCCCAAAAACCGTCAAAAACCGCCACATGAACACAAGAAACCGTCATCTTGCCGGTCTCGCCGTTGGTGGCCTCGAGGGCGTCGTCGGTGCGCTTATGTATTAATTTTGTCTTGACTCTTGGGAAAAACCCGCCGTCGGTGCCCAACGCAAAATTTTGACGGTTTCGCTCAAGTCTGAATGCGTTCCAATTTTTCTTCATGGATCCAATTTTTAAGATGTTTCAAGGGTAAATAAGAGCAGTAGAGTTTAAACTACCAAATAAAGTATAATTTCAAATAAAAACTACTATAATTGCGATTAAAGTAAAGATAAAAATGGGTTGCCTCCCATAAAGCACTTGGTTTAACGTCGTGAACCAAATCTATTCAGGTGTTATTCAGGTTGACTGATCATTAAAACCTCTTTAAAATTTGGTCTTTTACCCTCATAATAATTATTCAGGTTGACTGACCATTAAAACTTTAGGTTGACTGATCATTAAAACCTCTTTAAAATTTGGTCTTTTACCCTCATAATATGGTTTAAAGCTATGTCCATTTACTTTAAATCTATTTCCCATCTTTTGATCGTCAATTTCAACAGCTCTATAAGTATAAACTTGAGTCACAGTAAAGGGTCCTAACCAACGAGACTTCAATTTTCCAGAAAATAACTTCAGCCTAGTCTTATAAAGAAAAACTTCTTGTCCTGGTTCAATGTTCTTTTGGTTAATCTTCCGATCATGCCATAACTTTAATTTTTCCTTATAAATTTTGTCGTTATCATAAGACTCATTTCTTAATTCTTCAAATTCATTTAATTGTAACAATCTCTTCTTACCAACATCTTTCAAATTATAATTGAATTCTTTAATAGCTCAATATGCTTTATGCTCCAATTCTACTGGTAAGTGATAATTCTTTTCAAAAATCAGTCTGTAAGGAGTCATTCCAATAGGAGTTTTATAAGCAGTCCTGTAAGCGCATAATGCAGTATCCAATCTAGTGGACCAATCTATTCTACTAGGGTTTACAGTCTTTTCAAGTATTTGTTTAATTTCTTTATTAGAAACTTCAGCTAACCCACTAATTTGAGGATGATAGGCAGTAGACATTCTATGAATAATATTAAATTTTTCTGTCAAACTCTGAATGTAGTTATTTGTAAAATGGGATCCTCCGTGAGTGATAATCATTCTAGGAATTCCGTATCTAGTGAAAATATTTTTCATTAAAAATCTTGAAATTGTCACAACGAGGTAAAGCTTGTTCTTCAATCCACTTAGAAACGTAGTCCACTGCAATTAATATATATAAGTTCCCAAGGTAAAGCTTGTGCTTCAATCCACATAGAAACGTAGTCTACTGCAATTAATATATATAAGTTCCCAAATTAGTGATAATCATTCTAAGCATTTCGTATCTAGTGAAAATATTTTTCATTAAAAATTTTGAAACACTTTTAGCATCACAACGAGGTTAAATCTTGTTCTTCAATCCACTTAGAAACGCAGTCTACTACAATTAATATATATAAGTTTCCAAATGAAGGAATAAATGGAACAATAAAATCTAATCCCAAAACATTAAAGATCTCAACTTTTAACATGAAATTTAGTGGCATTTCATTTCTTCTTGATATATTGCCTACACGTTGACATCAATCACAAGTTTTTATGTATCTATAAACATCTCTGAAGATAGCAGGCCAATAAAATCCAGCTTTTAAAATTTTATAAGCAGTTTTGTCAATCTCAAAATGTCCTCCAAATTCAGAATCATGACATTTCTGAATGATTAGCTCAGTTTCCTCAAAAGGTACACATCTCCTCATAATAAGATCCTTACATTTTTTATATAAATAAGGCTCATCCCAAAAATATGCTTTTGCATCATGAATGAATTTTCTTTGCTGTTGTAGTGTCAGCATAGGTGGGAATATCATTTATAATATAGTTAACAATATCAGCATACCATGATATTTTCCACTCATTAATATTATAAAGTTGTTTGGGAAACTATCTGTAATTTCATTGTCAGTGTCGGATGATTCCTGATTTTCTAATCTTGACAAATGATCAGCAATTTGATTATCAGTTCTCTTTCTATCGACAACCATAAGAACAAATTCGTGCATCAAAGTATCCATCTAATTAACCTTGGTTTAGCATCCTTCTTTTGCATTAGATGTTTAATAACAGATTGATCAGTATGCACAACACATTTAGCTCCAACTAAATAAGATCTAAAATTATCTAAAGCATACACAATTGCTAGTAACTCTTTTTCAGCAACAGTATAGTTAATTTGTGCATCATTAAGAGTTTTACTAGCATAGTATATAACTTTAAACATCTTTTCATACCTTTGTCCAAGAACAACTCCAATAGCATAATCACTAGCATCACACATCAATTCAAATGGTTTCTCCCAGTTAGGTGAAACTATAATAGGGGCTGTGATTAATTTTTTCTTTAATAATTTAAAGTCATTTAAACAACATTCAGTAAATTCACTTTTTTGTCCTTTTCTAAAAGTTGGCATAGAGATTTAGTAATTTTTTAAAAATCTTTTATAAAACGGCCGTAAAATCTAACATGTCCAAGAAAACTCCTAACCTCTCTTACATTAATAGGAGGTGTTAGTTTAGATATGGGTCTGCTTCCATACCATCTTCCGAAACTTTATGCCCAAACACAATTCCTCCTGCAAACATAAATTGACATTTCTTCCAATTTAGAACCAAATTAGTTCTTTCGCATAACTCTAAAATTTTTTCAAGGTAATTTAAGCATGCGTCAAATGATGTTCCAAATACATAGAAATCATCCATAACAATCCATCATCAATTAATAAATGATGTTCCAAATACAAAGAAATCATCCATAAATACTTCCAATCCATCATCAATTAACTTACATCTCTGGAATGTTGCAGGTGCATTACATAATCCAAAAGGCATTCTTCGAAAAGCAAAAACACCATCCATAAATACTTCCAATCCATCATCAATTAACTTACTAAATATGGACATCATACATCTCTTCCAAATACAAAGAAATCATCCATAAACACTTCTAATCCATCATCAATTAACTTACTAAATATAGACATCATACATCTCTGGAACGCTGCAGAAGGTATTCTTCAAACAGCAAAAGTTTCAAAAGGACTAGTAAATGTTGTCTTTTCTTGATCCTTACGAGCAACAAGAATTTGATGGTAACCGGTATATCCATCTAAAAAATAAAAATATTTGTGTCCAGAAAGTCTATCCACTATTTGATCTAAAAAAAGTAAATGGAAGTGATCTTTCTTAGTGACAGTGTTTAATTTTCTATAATCAATGCAAATACGCCACCAAGTAACTTGTCTGATAGGTATTAATTTATTATTTTCTTTTGTTCAGCAGTCACTCCTTTCTTCGGAACACAATGAATAGGACTTACCCATGCACAATCTGAAATATGATATATAATTCTATTGTCTAACCATTTCAATTTTTCCTTCTTAACTACTTCTTTCATCTTCGGATTTAATCTCCTTTGTGGATCAACACTTGGTTTATATTGTTCATCTAATATTACTTTTTGCATACAGATTGATGGACTGTTTCCCTTAATATCAGCTAAGGTCAAACCAAAAGCTTTCTTATACCTTTTCAATGTATCTAACAGTCTTTGCTCTTGCAGATCATCTAATTCTGAAGATATAATAACAAATAACGTATATGAGTCTCCTAAAAATACATACTTCAAGTGGCTAGGCAGTATTTTTAACTCAAGTTCAGGTGGTTTTATAATTGAAGGAAATAGATTCTTATCAGCATTTTCCGTAATAACCAACATCTTAAATCTTTCCTGAACATAATCTAAATCTTCATTTTCTAATCCGTCCAAAATAACTTCGTCATTCTTTTTAAATTGTCTCTTCTCTACAAAATGTTCTTCTCCTTCAAAATGCTTTTTATCTTTAAAATGTTATTTAAAATGTTTGTTAAGTAGATGTTCAATAATTTCCATGCGAAAACATTCATTATCTCTTTCAATAGTAGGGTATTTTTTTGCAAGTTAAAAGTCAATTCTTGATCATTAACTCTCATAGTTAATTCTCTTTTTTGAACATCTATCATAGCTTTTCCAGAAAAATGGTCTCCCTAAAATGATAGGTATTTCTTTATCTTCCTCCATATCTAAAACAATGATTAAAATGATCTCCCTAAAATGATAGGTATTTTCTTATCTTCCTCCATATCTAAAACAATGAAATCCATGGGAAAGGTCCCTAAAATGATAGGTATTTCTTTATCTTCCTCCATATCTAAAACAATGAAATCCATAAGAATCTAAAATGATAGGTATTTCTTTATCTTCCTCCATATCTAAAATAATGAGATCCACAGGAAAGGTTAACTCTCATTATTAATTCTCCTTTTTGAACATCTATCATAGCTTTTCCAGTAGCTAAAAATGGTCTCCCTACGATAGGTATTTCTTTATCTTCCTCCATATCTAAAACAATGAAATCCATAGAAAAGATAAATTTGTAATAGGTATCTTTATCTTCCTCCATATCTAAAACAATGAAATCCACAGAAAAGATAAATTTATCCACTTTTACTAACACATTTTTATCTTCCTCCATATGTAAAATAATGAAATCCACAAAAAGATAAATTTATCCACTTTTACTAACACATCTTCTATAACTCTCTTAGGATATGTAACTGAACGATCCACTAATTGTAGAGTTACAGAAGTAGGTGAGACTTCTCCTAATCATAATTTTTTGAAAATTGATAGAGGCATAATATTAATGATGGTTCCCAAATCACATAAAGCTCTTCCATAAAATTTTTCACCGATCGCACACGGTACAGTGAAATGGCCAGAATCTTTTAATTTTCATTATCCGTGAACTTTTTTTTCTTATTTAGAATGTCTTTCATAAATTTCACATAATTAGGCATTTGCTTTAAAACTTCTATGAAGGGAATATTTACTGTTAATTTCTTAAGAATTTCTAAAAATTTGGCAAATTATTTATTCAGTTTGTACTGCTTCAATCTTTGAGGAAATGGTGGTGGAGGTTTCTCCACTGTAATTTTCATTGGTGTAAATGGATACTCTAAATCTGGGTATTCAGGTGGAGGTTTTTCCACAGTAATTTTCATTGGTGTAAATGGATACTCTAAATTTGGGTATTCATGATCCTTTTATTTTTCGATATCCACTTTTTCTTTTTCAGTTTCTATTTCTTTTTGCACTCTTGTTTCCAATTCTTCTCCACTTTGTAATTGTATCGCTTTGATTTGTTCTTTTCCTTTATCTTTAGGATTTGGTTCCACAGCACTAGGAAAAGTACCTAATGTTCGGTTACTAAGCGCAGTAGCGATATGCTCTAATTGGTTTTCAATATTCTTAACAGCAGTTCCTTGATTTTGTAATTGATTTTCTTGAATTTATAATTGATTTCCTTGATTCTGAAATTGTTGGCCCATGTTTAATATCAGCTCTTCCATAGACAACTTCTTCTCCTTAATTTGAGTATTACTGTTCCTGGAGGATAAGAAGGTCTATAGTTAACATTTTCTTGGTTGGATGAATTTCCTGAGTTCATTGAGTTGTTTGCCCATTGTAGATTTGTAGCAGAATTTTTATTCCACTTAAAATTTGGATGACTCTTCCAACCTGGGTTATAATAATTTGAATAAAGATTATTGGGTCTATTAATAGCATTTAAGGTCTCATATGAAGGTTGAATATCCACAAATTGCCCAGACTCTTCCATCATAGAAGGTGTTGAAGAATAATTCATGCCATAATGATCTATTTTTTTAATATTGCAGCAATATGTTAAGCTAACATAGATATTTCATCAGAATCATGGATACTAGCTACTCTTTTAGGATTTACCCACTCAAAGGGCCATTGAAAATTGTTGGTAGCCATCTCTTCTATTAATGAATAAGCCTCAACAAAAGGTTTTGACATTAAAGAACCAGCAGCCGCAACATTTATAATCGATCTAAGAGATCCCACTAATTCATTATAAAAAGTTTGAATTATCAACCAATCTCGTAACGAATGATGAGGGCACTTCCTAAGAAGATTTTTAAATCTCTCCCAAGCTTCATATATTGACTCTCCATCAATCTGATAGAACGATGTTATGTCATTTCTAACTTTAGCAGTTTTGGATGGAGGGAAATATTTGGATAGAAATTTATGTGAAAGTTCTCCCCAATTTCTAGTAGATCCTGGTGCTAACGAATTTAACCACATCTTGGTCTTATCCCTCAGTGAAAAAGGAAAAAGTCTAAGTCTAACAACATTGTTTGAGACTCTGTCATATTAAAAAGTAGCACACAATTCTAAAAAACTAGCGAGGTGTAAGTTCAGATCTTCATTTGGTATACCTTTAAATTGATTGTTTTGTACCATTTGGATAATAGCAGGTTTAAGCTCAAATGAA
Source organism: Phalaenopsis hybrid cultivar (assembly GCA_002079205.1). Classification (NCBI taxonomy): domain Eukaryota; kingdom Viridiplantae; phylum Streptophyta; class Magnoliopsida; order Asparagales; family Orchidaceae; genus Phalaenopsis; species Phalaenopsis hybrid cultivar. The sequence goes on from JXCR01065242.1 coordinate 260,122, forward strand.
TTAGCAGCTACATCAGGATTTTGGATAGATAAGTGAATTTCATCTGCTGTAGGATTTGCATAATCTCTTAGGGGTATAGGTTGGTGTTCATTCTCTATTCCTTGATTATTTAGGTTGTTTTCCATTGTATCAGAATTTCTAAGTTCTCTTCTTAATCTTCAAATCCTTCTAACAGTGCGTTTTAATTCAAAATTGTAGGGTATAAGATTTTCATGTCCAAATTTATGCATACAATTTGAAATTAGTACTAAGTAATATAATTAACTAAATAAAAAAAAGTTGCTATTCAAGTAAAAGTTTTCTAAATATCTTAATTTATCCGATTCTTTGATCGTGATTTTACTCACTCACTCAATCACTCCCCGACAACGGCGCCAAAAACTTGACAGCGACTTTATGTAAGCAATAAAATATAAGATAAATATGGACGTAATAAATATTCAATAATTATAAAGTCACACTTATCAACTCAAGTATACATATCGCTCAAGTAATATAGGGCTCTAATGGAGTCCTAGATATCGATCCCATACGGAGTAGTTTAGAGTTACGAACTAAGATTTTAGAAAAGCAATACTTTAATCACAACAATAAAGTTCAATTTGTTTATCTGTCATTAATAGGCAATTGAAATAAATATGTAGTTTTAATAACTATTAAATAACTAATGATATTAAGTGTGGTTTAATTGTGATATTCAATATATAAGAAAGTATCCTTCTCCTTGTCAAGAAATCATAGTGAATGGATAAAATGAATTAGTTTAATTTATATTATTCCAAATAGGAGCATACTTATTCTTTACCTTTTCGTCCAGGCATAAAGAACATTGACTAATCCTATGCTTGTTTATTGAATATGCGGCTAGGCTGGGAGGATACCGGCTATCACTTTTGAGCTCTCACATTCCCCTCACCTGAGGGCTAACATCTACACTTCAACACCCAAATGATAGGATCGAATTAGGGATTTTAGTCGGTCACTCTAAAATCTCCAATTCTACGCTCGATAATATTATTTCCCTATTTATTTGCACCTAACTTGCAAGGGTTTTGACCTCCCTGAATATTGGATTTAATCTTCACTTTAGTTCTGAAACTCAACATATTTTAACAAATCAATTGGCCAGATTGAAAGTAAATTAAGATCAAAGTGAAAAGATCATCACAATTTCTTAAACATTTTCATATATTCACGAATTCAAATCAATATTTTACAAATCTCAAGACAAGGAGAAAAATAGAGAAAACTACTCAGATCTCATGGGGAAAAGACAATAAAACTTGGAATTCATATATAAAATCAAAGCCATATGAACTACAACAAGTAAATAACTTATCTCTAATTTCTTCCCAAGAACACTCCTCGAAGTTCCTGTAAAACTCTTTCTTTCTTTTCAGCACACAGAATTCCTCTTCGAAGTAGCAAGGAGGAAGAAATATCTCACATTCCCTCCACTCTTACAATCTCTCTAAGAAATCCTCACAATTTTTACACACTCTTGGAAATTCTATACACTAGCGGAACCTCTCTAACCTATAGGACCTCCAGGACCTCTCTAATTTTTTGCCAAAATATTCTTTTAAAGTTGTGGATGAGCTTTCCCAAGAGTTACATAAGCATCCCTTCAAAATTTGGTCTTATCCAAAGCTTGAGTAGGCATAACCGTTGAGCTCGCAGTCGGAGGACTTCTGATGAATTTTGTCCTATAGTCTCGGGAAAAACTCTGCGTTGACCGGGTCGAGGGCACCGTCGACGGCCTAGTTCAAATTTCCACATTTTGGTCCTTTTCGCTCTAAATTCACTCATTTTTGCATCTTTTTGCTCCAATGACCCTAATTCATCATTCATGCAACAAAACATCAAAAATACCTTTTTTTAAAGTGTAATATCATTTAAAACAGAATAAAATAGGGATGAAAATCTCAACATATTTTCCTTGGGTCAAAAGATAAAGAAAACTACTAAGAATCCATGGAGAAAATAATGTCACACTTTAGTTTAAAAGTAAAAATCATTGTCAAAGCAGCAACAAGTCTCAATTAAAACCAATAGTAGTCTAAAAAAATGATAAAAACTTATCTCAAGTCCTCGACCAAAATCTTGAAGTTTCTTTGAATCTCTTTTCTCTTACAACACTCTCAATATAAAAACTAGAAATAAAAAATGGATAAATATGTAGTGCCTGAAAATCTCTCCAACTAACTCCCTAATTTTTGAACTTCTAAAACTTTTTTAGTTCTTTCAAGACCTCTTTCAAAGTCCCAATCTTCTTTCTTTTATAATTCTCTAAAAGGTGCCTTGGTATCTCTTCAAAATGTGTCTTGATTTGATGTATTTTCCTAAGAGATGTATCCTTTTGGAATAATTTTCATCAATGGTGGTTGTATCCACCTATTAAGCTCATAGGTGCCTAAAAAATCACTTCAAAATTTGCAAAAACCAAATTTACTTATCCAATAAGTGCCACTGGAGCTTAAGCGCAGGGCTTCTGGTGCTTAGTCGTGGCCTTCTCTGATTACCCGGCGCTTTGGCGCCAAAATACTTTTACACATTTTTCATCTATTTGCTCCAAATTTGATCATTTTTCACTCTTTTAAGGATTTTTCACCTTTTTACCTACACTCTAAAGAAAAACACAAAAATACCTTCCATTAAAGTGCAATATCTCAAAAATTGGTATAAAAATGTATTTAAAAACACTATATATTTTATGCGTATGAGTGAATTATGTGTGTTGGCTTGAAAACTATTAGTTTGTAATTATTTGGATTTTATATATAAATGTGAGTTTCATGTTGTTTGTAAAATTATGTGTTATAAATATATTTAATTACAAGTATATGTGTTTAATTAAGTTAATTAGAGATTGACATGGTGCGGCAAGCAACAGATTTTCAAAGAAAATAAAAATTGAAAAATCCTGAGGCACCATTTACAGAGAAGTAGTGCCAGAAGCCAGATGGGTGCCTGAGGCGCCACTTTCTCGAAAATGCCTAAAATCACATAAAACAACGAAATAACCATGTAAAACACCATGCTTACTTCTTGAGTCATCTCTTACCTCTAAACCAAGGTCAAAACTCAACTTAGGGCCTCACATTTGGTGAATTTGATTTCATCTTTTCTTAGTAAGAGCTTCACTTTAACCAAGAAATTTTTTATTTTCACCATGGATATACCCTATATTTTGGAAATCCAAAAATTTGAGAGTTTTATTTAAGAAGTTTAAAGAGAACCCATGGTGAAAAGCTTCTTACCAAATATTCTTAATTTTAGAGTTTAATTTAAGATATTGTCAATTTATGTAGATTTTATTTGGATTTATATAGAAATTAATATGGCTTCAAGAGCAAAGAAGGGAAAGCCTACGAGAGATTTTAATGCAAGGAGATTTGTGAATTATAAGGCCCAACATAACTATAATACCAGAATGGGATTGAGGAAATTGATCAAGAGCTAGCATTTTTGAAGCCAGGAGGAGAGATTGAAAGTCTAATTATTGATCAGAAGTGGGAAACTTTTAGCTACTTAACTGTAGTAGCCATTGTTCCGGTGATTTGAGAATTCTATGCCAATCTTTGAGTGACAACGAACGATCATATTTTTGTTTCGATGTAAGCAAGCTGAATTTACTCAAATAAGAATCAATGAACTTTATGAACTCAAAAATGCTTTTCATTTTGAGTATGTTGCATTTGTGATGACTGTTTCATCCCTTGATGAAATAATTGCCTTTCTGACTGATGGAATAGGAGAATGGAAAATTAAAATAATCACAAAGTAAATTTCTCCACTTCTATGTTAAATGTTCAATCCAAGGCATGACATTACTTGATCTCTGCAAAGTCGCTACCAACAAATCAACTGAGCGAAGTAACTAAGGAAAGAGTAGTATTGAATTTCTACATTCAACAAATGAAACCACTGGTGTTTGCTGCTCTTATTGTGCATAATGATCATAGCATTGCTAGAAGTGGGACAGCTAGTGGTTTGAGATATTTTGTCTTAATTTTCACTTTATGTGAACAATCAGGAGTAGAATTTGATTGAAATGAAGAAAAGTTGCAACCTCTAAATCCTATTAGAAAACCCACTGTGCATAAAGTTGAATCATTTGTTAGATCTAGGAGTGGAAGTAGTGATAGACCTTCCACATCAGCTATAAGACCATCTACTTATGGTACTATTTCACTTGAAAATATTATGGAGCAGTTAATGATTCAACAGTTAGATCTTATAGCAATGTAAAACAAAATAGGTAGTATCAAAGCTAGAAATGCCTACAATGATGAATATAAATATAAATGAGTTCAACACGATATTGCATATGAAGAGGCGATGATTAGATTCGTTAGGGTTGATCATATAGTACAGTTTCTAACATGCCCCAGCTTCACACCTTATGTGCATGAAGAAGATGAAGAAAAAGAAGAAGAAGAGGAAGAAGAGGAAGAGTAGGATGATGAAGAGTAGATTTTATTTATGTTTGTTTGTTCTTATGTGTTGTTATTTGTTTTGTTTTATTTTTTATTGTAAATGTGGAACATTTATGTGTTTAATTTGTGGATCTATTAAACTAGTGTATGTAATGGTAAATTGAAGATTTTCATTTTTTAGCATTTTTAATATTTATTTCTTTAATTTATCTTTTCTTAGAAAATATTTTGATATTTTATGTCCCATTTAATGCTTTAAATCCTATAGTTTTTAAGTTAGCACCTGCAAAAGATCAAGAGCCAAGCTTCATATTCAGAATCCTTTACAGGTTAGTTTTATTTTTATGCATTTACTGTTTTCTTTGACCTGCAAGATTTTCTATTACATGCTTTACTTATTATTTATAAACTTAAGTTTGGGGGAAAGAAAAATTTCTTTAAAAGAAGTGAACTAAATTTTATTTGTTAACTTTAAATAACTATATTTTTTTTTGTAATTACTATGGTAAATTTAAGCAAAAGACTTTAATAATAAAGGTCATTTCAAGAGTTAAGATGTTAGTATGAAAGAATAAGACTATATTTTTCTAATTAAAGTAAAGAAAATTTTATTTTTGAAGTATTTATAATCTTAGAGTTTCATGTAAGAAGAGAAGAATGAGACTTTATGAAAAATCTTCAAGGCAAGTATGAATTTATAAAGTAAAGGAAGGTTAGATGTTTTGACTTTAAGAAGAGGATATTGAAGTCCAAAATTAATAAAGGCTATGAAGATATCGTAATCCTCACATCAAAAGGAAAAGAAGGGAAAGTATTGAGAAATATCCTAATAAAAAGAAAAGAAAAAAAGAGAAAAAAAGTCAGAAGAAGCTTGAGGAGATGCCCAATCAAAAATTGACTTCACTTGAATTAACTATTAAAAGCTATTAAAAATTTTATCCTAAGTTATTAAAAGTTTTTCTTAAATTATACTATTAGATTTATTAAAACAAATTATAGAAGTTTATAAGTTAATCTCTATCACAAGTCTTATTTTTATATAGTATAAGGGTCACATGAGGACAAGTAACATTTAAGTTTCGCAGATTTTGACACACTAAAATAATATACCATTATATATATATATATATATATATAATGCTTCTTTTGGTGATATTGCACTTTACAGAAGGGAATTTTCATGTTTTTGTTGCAAGTATATTAATTTTAGGCATTTAGAGCAAAAAGTAGCAAAAAGGAGGAAATTTGTAGCTAAATTGAAATTTTCGTGATCCTGGCGCCAGAGGCGCCATTTTCGTGAGAGTTGACACCAGAAGCGCCAGAGGCACCATTTTATAGAAAAGCGGGGCCAGAGGTGCAATATTGACACCGGAAATGACAGGATCCAGAAATAACACTGATTTCATTAAGTGGCGCCAGAGGCGCCAAACTGGCGACATAAGCACCAGAATCCAAAGAACAGTGTTGACTTCATTAGGGAGTAAGTTGGTTCGTGACTATTTTTTAGTGGCTTTTAAAGGCTCCAAATATTTTAAACATCTCATGGAGTGGTTCAATGCATCTAGACACTTTGGAAGCTCTCTAATGAAGAGATATGCCTATTGGATGAAAGGACTTTTCTCTTGGAGCAAATAGGTGTGAAATTTGGGGGTCAAATTAGAGGGAATTTTAATTTCCTTTTTAGCCCTAATTAAAAAGGGAGGGCATGTAGAGAGCGTAAGGAGAGCATGAGAGAAAAAATGAGGTTTCAACGTGAGGGAGAAGAGAGAATTTTCTTCTAGGGTTGTAAGAGGAGAGGGAAGGTGAGAGATTTATTCTTCATTGCACTTCTAAGAGAGAATTGAGTGTGACTATAAAGAGAGAAAGTGCTTAAAAGGAACTTCTAGGGATTTGCTTCGGAAGGAGCTTAAGATGAGTTATGTTTTTTTCTTTTATTATTTTGTAAACTTATTTTTATATATGAAATCCATGTTTTGTCGTATCCTTCTTATGAACTATGAGTAGTATTCTTTATCTTTACACCTACAATGGGATATGGTTTTGTGAAGAATTAGTTTCATTTTATAAGGTTTTAAATGTCAATAAATTGTGATGATTCAAACTCTGATCTTCATTTACTTTTCAATCTAGCCAATTCAAAGGTTAAAATTTGTTGGGAAACATATGATCTGAAATAGCTATGCTTTCTACAATAAGTTAAGTGTCACATTCAATTTCATGGGTGAGAATATAATCCATGGGGTTGCGTGCAAATAAATAAGAAAATTTACTTTGATAGACACAGAGTTAGATATTTTAAGGTGATAGATTAAAATCATCAATTTGGTTCAGTTGCTTGAAAACTAAAGCAAGATTGTTAGTCCTCATACGAGAGACATGTGAGAGCTCTGAATTGAGAGTCATTATCCTCTTAACCTAACCACGGATTTAGGGATGAAACTCTCATTTAGTCAATGTTTTATATGCACCGTCAGATTGTAAATAATAGGATTGCTCGTTTTTGCACAATACAATTTTATATATGTATTTTTAAATGATTTTAATTTCTTCACATTTCATAAATTCATTGTAAAGGGGAGGGAAGCTTTCTTAAATTTGAACTCTTCGTTTCAAAACTTTGTTTAGTCTTTATAAGTTTAATTTTGAAGTTTTGCAATTAGTTTAGTTAGCTTGTTCTTTTAACTACATTTCAATTAGTGCTCATTAAATTTACTTTAGATTTGCCTTGCCTAATTAAGTTTTACAGTTTAAATATTGTGTTTGACGTTATAACTCAAAAAATTTTGAACTCCCTGTGGGATCGACACTTAGGACTCCATAGGAGACCTTTATTACTTAAGTGATATGTATACTTGCATTATTATTATGGGGTTGACAACTTAGAGATTTTCAAATGATAAAATTATTTATATTGAATTTATTTTTATTTGAGATTGAACTGCATATTTACTATTAATAGAAGATGGCCGCCCGTGCATTACAAGGTCTACTTCCTTACCACTTTCTGATATCTGATGTCCTAAAATAATTCCTCCTGCTACCGTAAATTGACATTATTCCAGATTAAGGACTAAATTTATTTCTTCATAGCATTTAAAAACTTTTGATATATGTTTTAAACATGATTCAAATGAAGTTCCAAACATTGAAAAATAATCCATAAGGATTTCAATTCCTTTTTCAATTAAATCATAGAAAATAGTCATCATACATCTTTGAAATGTAGTAAGGGCATTGCATAAATCAAAGGGCATTTATCTAAAAGAAAATGTACCATAGGGACTGTTAAAATTTATTTTCTTGTGATCCTAAGGAGCTATTTTTATTTGGTGATAACCAGTATATCCATCCAAAAAATAAAAGTATTTATGCATAGATAGTCTATGCAACATTTGATCTAAAAAAGGTAGTGGAAAATGATCTTTACTAGTGGTGAGATATAATTTTCTATAATCAATGCATATTTGCCACCCTTTGACTTGCCTTATTGGTATTAACTCATTATGTTCATAGTCACAGTCATTTCTCCTTTCTTAGGAATGTAGTGAATTGGACTAACCCATGCACTATCTAAAATAGGGTAGATAATACCGGCATCTAACCACTTAAAATTCTTTTTCTTGACAACTTCTTTCATAATAGGATTCAATCTCCTTTGAAGATCATTTCTGGGTTTGCAGTTCTCTTCCATATGAATTCTATGCATACAAATTGAAGGACAGATTCCTTTAATATTAGTAATTGTCCATCAAAGGCTTTCTTATAATTCTTACGTTTTCGTTAAACTCATTTCTTTTTCTATAGTCAATTTTAAGGAAATTATAGTCTGTAATGTTGAGGAAGCACCTAAAAATGCATATTTCAAATGTTCAGGAAGTAACTTCAACTCAAGTTCGGGAGGTGTTTCAATCGATGGACAAATAAATTTATTTTTTTCTAACGTGTCCAAAACTTCAAAACTTTCTCAAACATAATTCAAATCTTCCATATAAAAATGTTCAAATTGATCTAATTCCTCTTATTACTTGTGTTCCAACTCTTTCACCTCAGATTTCTCTTCATAAGTTGTTTTGAAATGTCATTCACTCAGATATCTTATTACACCCGTTTTGTAACATTCATCATATTTACCTTTTACAGGATACTTCATTGTTTTTAAAATATTAAACATATTTTTTTTATCATTGTCGTACATAGTTAAATCCCCTTTTTACACATCTATCATTACTCTTCCTATAGCTAGGAAAGGTCTCCCCAAATTTTTCTGTTTGAAGTTTGGATTATTGTTAAACCACTTCTTCTGAAGACATTTTTTTCTCCTTGAAGTTTGGATTACTATTCAAACCTAGAGGATAAGCAGGTGTCTATAATTATTATTACCTTGATTGTTTTAGTTTCTCAATGAGTTTACTTGGTTGTTCCCCCATTGCTGATTATTAGCACCCAAAATATTATTCCAATTAAAGCTAGGATGGTTCTTCCAACCTGGGTTATAATAGTTTGAATATGGGTTATTTTGCTTGTTATTTATGACATTAAAAGTTTCTAATGATGTTTAAGAGTCTATCATTTGGCCTAATGAATTTTTTTCAATCATTGCAATTGGTTGAGACAATTCATTCCAAATTGGTCTAACTTTCGTGCAATTATAGCAACTTGATTTGCTAACCTTACAAAAGCATCAAATTCATGAATGTTGGTTACTTTCTTAGGATTTACCATTTCAAAAGACCTTTGAAAAGTATTAGTAGTCATCTCTTCAATTAAAGCATAAGTGTCATGAAATGGTTTTGACATCATTGAATCACCAACATCAACATCAATAATTTTTCTAAGAGATCCAGCTAATCTATTGTAAAAAGTTTAAATTACTAACCAATCTGGTATAGCATGGTGTGGAGTATTTCTAAATAGTTATTTAAAGTGTTCCCATACTTCATAAATAGATTCCCCTTTAAACTAAAAAAAAGTTGTAATATCATTTCTAAACTTCGCAGTTTTTTTTATGATGGAAAATATTTAACAAGTAATTTCTGCGCTAAATTACCCTAAGTTCTGATAGATCCAGGTGCTAACGAATTTAACCATATTTTATACTTATCCTTAAGAGAGAAAGGAAAAAGTCTAAGTTTTATAGCATCATCTAATACACCATCATATTTAAATTTAGCACACAATTCTAGAAAATAGGCAAGATGTAAATTTGGATCATCAGTTGGTGCTCCCCCAAACTAAATATTTAATACCATTTGTATAATAGTAGCTTTAAGTTTAAATGAATTAGCCACTACAATAGGTTCCGTAATACTACAATGAAGTTTATGCACTGTAGGGTTTGCATAAGCTCTTAAAGATCTAAACTCTTGATTAATTTTAGCATTTTAATTATTTTGGTTTGCCATTTATTAAAATTTTCTGTCTTTTTTTGTATTTTTGAATTTTTTATATTTTTCTAATAATTCTTTCAATTCAAAATTGTAGGGAACTAGTCATTTAGAACTTGAACTACGCATATATTACTACAAAACAATATAAAATAAAATCACCCAAACAAGAACTTTTTATAAAAACAACACTATAATATTCATATAATAAATATAAAAGTTGAAATAAGACTTTCTAAAAATAAAAATTTTATTTCTAAAAATTTTTTAAGAAAATTTATTCTTTTCCTCGGCAATGGTGATGAAAACTTCATCCTGATTTTATATGACTGTACGATGTCTGCAGTTATAATCTTAATTTTCCTTAATTATATTTTTTACTTTGCAACGGTTGCCAAAAACTTAAATTTGAAGCAAATAAAAACACAATTGTTATATTTAATTATGGGATACTACGCTTGTATAAGTATCAATATCAAGTAACATAGGATTTTTTCATCAAGCCCCGAATATCAGACCCAGAGGGAAAAAATAAAATATGCAACTAAAATCAGGGAAAAATTAGATAAAAATTTTACTTTGCAAAATATTCTAACTCAAACCAAAGATGCTATAAAAGGAATGAAAGTCCGATTTTTTTTGTAATTTTTACTAATTGAATGTAAAGTGAACAACTAATTAAACTAAACTACATATTTGTAAGATGAAAGCAATGTAAATAAAATATATTTGTCTTTATCATGAATCAACAAAAAGTATAAGAATTTAATTGTGGAAGTATTCAAATTGTGTTGTGATAAATAAGAGCAATAATATTTTTTACCCTTACTAGAGATACAATAAAAGTATTGACTAATTTAAAGTTTGAATAGTCTTGAAGATGGGTTAGGTATGGAAGATATTATCTCTCATTCTAGAGTTCCCTATTCTCCCTCCACCTACGGGCTAACATCTTATATCAAAACCTAAAACTATAAACCAAATTGTGGGCTTTAGCATGTCACTCCAAAGTCCTCTAATTCTACACCCTTCAAAATTTATTTCCCTATTTATTTGCACTCAATCATATAAATACATTGTCACCCATACAATCTCTTGTGATTCTTACCATTAGTTGACTGAGACAATACCATCTCGAATCTTACATGTTCTCACAGCAAATATTAACATCTTAATTGGTCAAATCAAGAAGTAATGATGTAAAAGATTTAAAGTCATCACACAACTTATTCCAAAATTAAAGATTAATAATTCACAGAACTTCCATCCAATGCTTAATAACTTATCATTTTAAAGAAAAAGATAAGGAAAACTACTTAGAATTCATGGAGAAAACACAACCACACTTAAGTTTGAAAGTAGAAATCATGCAAACAAATAAGAAGTTTAAATTAAAATCAAATGTTGTAATGAAGATAAAAACTTATCTCAAATTCTCTCCACCAAACTCTTGAAATTCTTTTGAATCTTATCTCTACCTTTATCTTACAATACTCTTTACTCAAAAACTCAAACTCCTCTCTTTTTCTCTTCTCTAAAAGTATCCTAATTAATATAAGAGAGAGAGAGAGGCGTCGATGATATTTGGAAGGGACGTCCGCGTGTGTGGGAGAAAAGCCTCCTCAATCCAATCCAAGTCCTTCTTTTATAATTTTTCAAAAGGTGCCTTGGTGTCTCTTCAAAATATGTCCACATTCAATGAATCTTCCAAGAGTTGCCTCCTCTCAAAAGTCAATTAAATGTATTTTCGTGTCCATTAATTATTTCCCACATTTTCACCAAGGGTTGCTTGAAACATCTCTTCAAAAATTCATCCAAATTCTTTAAATCATCAAGTAACTACTTCTAACACTTAAGCGTGAGGTACTTAGCGCTTAGGTGCGACCTTCTCAGTTTTATTGAGCTTAAGCACCCGTTCTGGGCTCTTATCCGTCATAGTTCTTTTGCACACCTTCTTCACTTTTGCTCCATTATTGATCCTTTTTTATCTCCTTTCACCAGTTTTCATCCATTTGATTGTACCTAAAAAAACACACACAAATACCTTCCATTAAAGCGCAATAACTCAAAAATATGTATAAAAATGTGTAGGTAAATACTTTGTATATCAGGTGTATCAGCAGGGTTGTCTAAAAAAAATCAACCAACTAAAACAACAAGTTAAGATATAATTTCATACTAACTTTGTTTTGTAGGATTGCTGAAGACACAAGGAAAGTTTCGCATTAGATTTACTTTACATGTTATTGGGGTGTGCTAACTCTATTTTCCAGTGACAACGCTTTGAAGCTTGAAAAATGGATCTCAAGACAACAAAACAGAACATCAAAACAAGATAACAAAACAAAACATCAAAACAAGACAACACAACAAAGCATCAAAACAAAACAACAAACTAAAATAAGACAACAAAAACAAAACAAAACTATAAAAATAAAATAAAAGAAAACTCTTAGGTTAGTATTTCATTCTTAGAAATATATTACCCTTATGACTGAAGATAGACAATTCTCTCCTTGATTTTAACACTTAAAACTTCTTCGAGAACAGATGTTAACATTGATCGGGAGTTTTCTCAAGCAGTTTTAAGTGCTTAAGAAGTAAGTAACTATAGGAGCTTGTTCTTACAGGAGAACGAGAAACTAAAAATAGGTATTATACCTAAATCTCTAGTTATAAGATTTTCATGTGTTTTTTTTTTTACGAGTATCTCAGGAGCCAAACACTTCAGAGTTTTCTCTACAATACTTACCACAATGAAGTTCTCCCCACATTTTCTTTAGTCGGTTTTCTATTTTCCGTTGCTCTTTTCTTCCTTCGGGTTTCTTAATATCTTGAGGTCATTCACGTGATCTGAGAGAATAAATTATTCGAAGACTAGGGCAATATAATAGATAAAAATGATAGCAACTCTTCGACAACGACGATACCAACAAACAACGACATTCGACAATCACAGAGAATTGGTGACGACGGCAGCGACAGTCTGTCGGTGACAGGTTTCTTACCCAAAATGCAACGAGTTTTATAGTTGATCATGTAAATCTTTTGGTGACATCAATTCCCTCATATTTTCAGAATTTGACATTGTTGTCATCATAAAATATATTGTAAGTCGTTGAAAAATTTTAATTTATAATTTTTAGTATTCTTTAATTTCACACATGATTGGAGTGGAAATTGTTGAAATTTCATATAACGAAAATGTTCTCATAGATGCTTTGTTGAGTTTTGAAAACATCAAAACTAGGTCCGGAATACCAAAATTGGCAAGAGAGACAATTATGAATAAATGTTTGATCGTATTATCATGACCACTGCTAGCAGCGCTCATTTTTGCGCAAGCACTAGGCATATGTGCCCATGTGTATGTGCATGTGCATGTGTGTGCAAGCAGATGAGGATAGCGGTGCACAGGGAGTGTTTATGTGTTTAGTCGGGTGCACGGGCGAGCACATGCATGGGGCCTTGATACCTTGTAGACTTAAATCATTCCCATGAGACAATTTCCTTATCCTAATATTGGAATTGTTCATCATATTATTTCTCTTACTATTTTCAACTTTTCGGGTCTTTTCTCTTTGTGTGTCCCTCTCCATTAGTGGACAAGATCATGATATTTCATTTATTTACCCTTATAATTCATTTTTTTAGATTTTTCATTTTTTCAGCAATATCTATATACATGAAGGAATGCTTACAAAAAAAAAAAAAAAAAAAAAA
>JXCR01065242.1:279050-308967 GCA_002079205.1 Phalaenopsis hybrid cultivar
TATATATATATATATATACATATATATATATATATACAGATATATATATATACAGATATATATATACATAAGATAAGATAAGATATAGATTAAGTGCCCATAAAAAATAAAAGAATTCTTTTATGTCACAACTGCTAACTTTTGAACCATAAGTCTATGCATTAAAATCTTTAGTGCAATGATACATTTTATAAATTCCATCAGGTTAAGTGTAGATCTAGATATATAAATTTGAGCTAAGAAATTTTTTAAAAAAAGCTTGGGATCATCTAAAGTCCATTTTCAATAAAAATGTAGTCAAATGAACAATGCAATGAGACGAATATGGCAAAACCAAAACACTTTGATTTGAGTCAAAATTTATTGAAATCAAATAATCAAACAATAATTGAATATTTCAAGATATTGTTTGAATGACAAAATGATCTTTCAATCTTATGTGAATACGACTAAAAGAAGCATATATTCTAAGAGACAGCACTAATTTAAGATCAAATATTTTAGACAACATTAAGATGTTAAATCTTCAAAAATGTCAACGGATTAAGAAGGAAATTCTAAACCATCATACTGAGTATTTGAAATTTTTTTCAAACATAACCAAAGAAAACTTAGAAAGTTTTTGAATAGAACTTCATCTTACATATGTGGGGAATTTGAGTTTGAGAGGCCTCACATATTTGAAGAATGCTAAAGCTATGCTTGATCATTGACACTGATGATCACTACTAGTGTTTGAGATCACTTCATTGTTGCTCCTACTCATCACCACTAACAACATTGTCTCTCATCATTACTAGAGTTGATATCCCCTGCCATGAACAAAGTCATCTATGTCATTAATATTGATGTTGATGCTCCCTGACATTAAAACAAAGATTATATGTTGTCATTGACCTTACCCACAATTACACATTTATTTTAGTCCTGAACCAATTTATATTAAGTGATTAATGTGCAAGATTAAATAATATAGAAAGTAATAAAATGGTTCACCTTCTAGGGGTACTATACAAGTATATGTATCGTTTCAAGTAATATAGGGCTCTAATGGATTCCTAAGTCTCCATCCCACAGCGATAACCAAAACTCTTATAGGTTGACTTTAGTAAAATCCTCTTTAAACTACAATTAACTTTCTTAAGAAATGATGAACATTTTTTATATGAAGAATCAAATTATTGTGTAAAATTTTAATTTTATATTTGTGGTGATTCAAACTTGGAACTTCATTTACTTTTTGATCTAGCCAATTGAATTGTTATAATTTATTGTGAAACATACGATCTGAAAGGGCTATGATTTTTGCAACAAAGTAAGAATCACATTTGATTTCATGGATGAGAATGTAGTTCATGGGGTTAAGTGCAAATAAATAAAAAAAATATTCATTGATGGACGTAGAATTGGAGATTTTAGGGTGACAGACTAAAATCTCCAATTTGGTCCAGGCATTTGGATACCAAAGTGAGATGCTAGCCCGCAGGCGAGGGGGACGTTGGAACTCTGGAGTGAGAACCATTATCATCCCAGGCTAACCACAGATTTAGGGACTAAACATTGGATTTACCAATGTTATTTATCACTTGTAAAAAGGATAAAGAATGTAATTGCTCCGATTTGACACAATACAATTTTCTTCAGATTGATGATTCACTGACTATAATCTTATTGTTAAGGGAAGGATGTCTTTTTAAATTTGAACATTTTGTCACAAAACCTAGTTTATTTTTTAGTAAGTTTAGCTTTGAAGTTTAAAGATTAGTGTAGTAAGCTTAGTTTCTTTAGTATCATTACACAAACTTTGACAAGTTTCCTTGCTTAAATTTTCTATAGTTTAAATATTTTGCTTTTGCTTGATTTTCTAAACAAATTTTCACCTTCCTGTGGTATTGATACTCAGAACTCCATTTAAACTCTTTATTATTTGAGTAATACATATACTTGTGTTTGTAACCTAATGATGACTTGAAATTAAATGTACACCTTAATTCACTAAGATTGACATCTTTAGATTTTTTAAAAGAGAAAATGTATTGTACTGAAGTAAATTTATTTTGGTTAATTTACATATTTTTTAGTATAGCTTACTTGTGTGTTGTGGTGTTGAAAAACATTTAAAACGCATAACAAAATCACCACATCAAGTTTTTAGCATTGTTGTCGGGGAGGCTACGGTAAATTACTTCAAAAACTATGTTTGAACTATAAATTTTATTATAAAAATAACAAAAAAATAAAAATTAAAAAATGAAGAAAATGACAAAAATATTTTCTTTCTTGTGTGAGTGCATATTTTTATAATTGTTAATTGTATTTGTATATAAAAAAATTAGAATTCTAAGAACTAATACTTTACGATTTGGAATTAGAACAAACTATAAGAAAAATTTGAAAATAAAAAGAATTGAACAAAATGGCAAACAATTTAAATAATTAATGTATGGAAAATGACAATCAATAGAGACCATTAAGAGACTATGCCAACTTTACAGTAGTTGAAATGCACATGACTATAAAAAGTCCTGCTGTAGGTGCTAGATCATTTGAGCATAAACGTGTTATTATACAAATGGTACAAAATACCCACTTTAGGGGAACACCATTTGAAAATCTCAATTTACATCTTACTAGTTTACTATAATTGTGTGCAACATTTAAATATGATGGAGTGTACTTAGACTTTTTCCTTTTTCACTAAGGGACAAAGCTAAGATGTGGTTAAACTCTTTAGCATCTGGATCAATCAAAACTTAGAGAGAATTATCTCAAAAAATTTTGGCTAAATATTTCCCACCATAAAAATTTGTGAAGCTTAGAAATGATATTACATCTTCTTTTTCAGCTTAAAGGAGAATCATTATATGAAGCTTGGGAATAATTTAAAGTTCTCCTTAGGAAGTATCCACAACATGCTTTACCAGATTGGCTAATAAATCAAACATTTTATAATGGATTAGTAGGATCTTTTAGATCTATTATTCACACTGCTACTGGTGAATCATTGATGCGCAGTTTTTGTGGTGCATTGAAAATATCTTTCAATATTACAATACACACACGACAATGTAAATAGTAAAAATGTAGTTCAATCTCAACAAAAATAATGCAGTTTAAATAGTTTTATCTTTTAAAATCCTTAAGTTGTCAAACCGTAATAATAGCGCAAGTATATGTATCGCTCAAGTAATAAAGGGCTCTAATGGAGTCCTAAGTATCGCTCCCATAAAAAGTTGGAAATTATTATGGTTATAACATCAAACACAATATTCAAAATATAAAACATAAGTAGCAAAACAAATCTAAAGTAAATTTAATGTGCGTTAAATGAAATGTAGTTAAAATTACTAAGTTAACTAAACTAATTGCTAAACTTTAAAAGCAAACTTATAGAGACTAAATAAACTTTCTTAATTAAAAGTTCAAATTTAAGAAAGCATCCATCCCTTTTACGTTGGGTTTATGGATTGTGTAGTAAAATTGTATTGTGCCAAATAGGAGCAATCATAATCTTTACCCTCTGCGAGTGCGTAAAGAACATTGACTAGTCAAGAGTTTGGTCCCTAAATTCATGGTTAGGTTGAGATGATACAGTTTGCCACTTTAGAGCTATCACTTCTCCCTCCTCTGAGGGCTAACAATCTTGCTTTAGTTTCCAAGAGACTAGACCAAATTAGAGATTTTAATCTGCTACCTTAAAATCATCAATTCTGTGCCCATCAAAGTATATTTCCCAATTCATTTACACGCAACCTCATGGACTACATTCTCACCCATGAAATTGAATATGACTTTTTATTTATTATAGAAAGCATAGCCCTTTTGGATCTTATGTTTCTCAACAAATTTTAACATTTCAATTGGCCAGATTAAAAAGTAAATGAAGTTCAAAGTTTGTATCATCACAATTTATTAAAGTTCAAAACTTTCATAACAAAATTTATTTTTCATAAAACCATATCTTTTTGTAGGGAGAGCGATAAAGAAGATTACTCAAAATTCATGAGAAGGATACGACAAAACATAGATTTTATATATAAAAACAAGTTTATAAAATAAAGAAAGAAAAGAACACAACTTATCTAACAATCCTCAAGAAAATCCCTTGAAGTTCCCTTTAAGCACTTTCTCTCTTACAATCAAACTCAATTCTTTCTTAGAAATGTAATGAAGAAAAAATCTCTCTCCTTCCCTCTCCTCTTACAACTCTAAAAGAAAATCCTCTCTTCTCCCAAGATTTCTCTTACACGCCAACCCCTTCTCTTCAAACCTCTCGCCCCCTTTTCTTCTTTAGAATCTCTTTATAATTAAGGCCAAACTTCCTTTTCCAAATAATTCAAATTTCCCTCCTTTTGTTTTCCAAAAAGACACACCTCTTCACACCAAGAGATAAGTCTCTTCTTCCAAGAGACTGATCTCTTCATTCAAAAGTCTTTCCAAAGTGTCTAGATGCATTGATTCACTCCATGAAGTGTTTGGATAGATTGGAGCCTTGTATAACCACTAAAAAATAGTCAATGGCTGCCTTATTCCATCATATTTCATCTCGGACACCTCTGGCGCCAACCTGCTAAAAGCCACACTGCTCCTGGATTTTGGCATCTCTGGCACCAATTCTGGCGCTGCTTCTCTGTAAAATGGCTCCTCTGGTGCCAGATGTTGAAATGCTCCATTTTCACTACAAATTTCTTTTTTTTCCTCCTCTTTGCTCAAAATGACTAAAATCAATATACCTAAAAAAACATGAAAATACCCTTCTTCAAAGTGCAATATCACCAAATTTAAACATAAAATGAACACAAAAAATTACACATTTTCTTTGGTGTATCAAAATCCCCCAAACTTAAATGTCACTTGTCCTCAAGTGACTCTTTTAATAAAAAAAAATATGACTTATGGTAGAAATTAACCTATAAAATTCTTTATTTTAGTTTAATAAATATAATAATATAACTTAAGAAAGCTTTTAATAACTTAGTTTAAAACTAAGAGTATAAGAACACCTAGTAATCAAGCCTTAGTTTTCTGAATCTTATTCATTTTACGAATCAAAGATACTTAGAATGTCCATATGAAAAATAATTTCATGAAAAATTTATTAGTAAGGATGTTAATACTAAGATAGAGGTTTAAAAAATGTAATAAAGCTATTTTCCTTAAGTTGATTCAAGTGAAGCCAATTTTCTATTAGGCATCTCCTCAAGCTTCTCCTCACATATTTTTCTTTTCTTTTACATTTTCTTCTCTTTTTCTTTCCTTTTTCATTAGGATAATTTTCAATTCTTTCTTTTCTTTTCTTTTTTATGTAAGGATAACTATATCTGGATAGCCTTTAATAATTTTTAACTTCACCATCCTCTTTTTAATATTAAAAGTTCTTACCTCCCTTCACTTTGTAAATTTATATTAGCTTTGAAGATTTTTCAAAAAATTTCATTCTTTTTTTTTCTTATATGAAACTCTAAGATTCTTAATACTTCAAAAAATACAATTTCCTTTACTTTAAATTGAAAATGCATAGTCTTATCCTTTCATAGTACATATCTTAACTTTAGAATGGACCTTCATTATTAAAGATTTTTGCTTAAATTTACTATAATATTTAATATATATATATATATATATATATATATAGTTATTTAAATTAAATTCTAATATCCAAAGTCATGTTAAATTAATATAAAAAAATATAGTTAATTGATGAAAAATAAATTTTAGTTTACTTCTGTTAAAAAAAATTTTCTTTCCCCCAAACTTAAATTTTTAAATAATAAGTAAAAGATATAGTACAAAAATTTGTAGGTGAAAGAAAACAATAAATGTATAAAAATATAACTAACCTATAAAGGATTCTGAATATGAAACTTGGATTTGACATATTTCAGATACTAATTTAAAAAGCATAGGCTTTAATGCATTAAATGAAATATAAAATATTAAAGGATTCTCTAGGAAAAGGGATATTAAAAACATAAACAATAAATTAAATCAACTAACAATGCTGAAATAAAAATCTACAATTCACAAAACATATACAAACAAGTTCAATAGGTCCACAATCAAAACACGTAAACTATTCCAATCATACCAACAAAAAAATTAAACAAATAACAACAAACAAAAATGAACAAAACCCAATAAATTTTCGTCGTCGTCTTCCTCCTCCTCATCATCTTCTTCTTCTTCTTTCTCTTCTTCTTGGTTTCTTGAACATAAGGTGTGAAGCTGGGGAATGTAGGAAACTCTACAGTATGATCACCTCTCAAAAATCTAACCTTCGCCTCTTGATATGCAATGTCATGTTGTACTCTTCTCTGTTTATAATCGTCAATGTGAGCATTTCTTGATTCCAAATCACCTATTCAGTTCTGCATTGCTATAATATCTTATTGTTGAATCATTAACAATTCCATAATATTTTCAAGTGGAAAAAAATTAGAAGTAGAAGGTCCTGAAGCTGATGTGGACAGTCTATCACTACTTCCACTTCGAGATCGAGCAAATGATTTAAATTTATCCGCTGTAAATTTTTTAATGGGTTTCAGTGGTTGCAACATTTCTTCATTTCTATCAAATTCTACTACTAATTGTTTACATCAAGTGAAAATCAGGGCAAGAAACCCCAAACCACTAGTTGTCCCACTTCTAGCAATACTTTGAGCATTATGCACAATAAGAGCACCAATATCAATAGCTTTCATTTGTTGGATGCAAAAATTTAGTACTTATTTTTCTTTAGTTACTTTACTCGGGTTATTAGTTGGAAGTAATTTTGCAGAAATGAAGTAATGGTATTTAACATGGAAGTGGAAATATTGACTTTGTGATTATTCGTAATTTTCCATTCTCCCCTTCCGCCAACCAGGTAGGCAATTACTTCATCATGTGAAGTATTGGAAACCATAAAAGTAGAGTACTCACAATGAAATTCATTTCACAGTCCATAAAATGCATTGATTCTTTCACAAGTAAATTCAACTTGTTTACCTCTAACATAAATGTGCTAGTCTGTAGTTACCCACCGATTAGCATAAAATTCTCGAACTATAGGAACAATTACTACTGTGGTGAAGTAGCAAATGGTCTCTTACTTATGAGAACATATAAACCTTTCCAATTTTTCTATCGGGTTTGAAAATGCACGTTCCTGAATCAATTTTCTAGTTCACATCATAGTATTATAATTGTATTGAGACTTCAAATTTATGAATTGTCTCGCTGATGCACCAAAAGTGTATGCATTTTTAGTCTAATATTTTATACTCATTTTTTGTGATATTGCATCTTAATGGAAGGTATTTTTTTGTTTTATTGCAGATTGTTGATTTTGAGGACTTGGAGCAAAAATGAAGGAAAAAGGATGAAATTTGGAGTCAAAATAGAGAAGTTAAAAATTTTTTCAGCACCGATGGCGCTAGACTAGGCACCGACAACGTCATTTCATAGAGACTTGGCAATTAAAAAGCCGAGCACTGGAGCTAACAACACCAAGATGGGTGCGGACGATGCTTATGTCAGTGGAAGCCTTATTTTATAGAAATTAGACAAATTTGGACACTTTTTGAAGAGTTTTTGGATGCATCTATTGGAGAACTGACCTAGTCTCTTTTTAGGGCCAAAATTTGATCAGAACCCCCCCCTTTNTTTATATTTTTGAGTTTTTGTGGTAAGTTTAAGTGTGAATTCTTCTCTAAGAAGTCTTGGAAAAGCAGAAAAGTGAGAGAATTATTCTTCCCACATTTCCTAAGAGAGGCTACAAAGGATTTTCTTTGAGAAAGAGTTTCAGATAAGTGTTATTTATTTATTATTCTTGTATGAACTTTCTTTTATATATGAAATTTGTGTTTTTTAGTATCTTTCTCATGAAGACTGATTAGATTCCTTTATCTTTCTTTCTACTCTGAGATATGGTGAAATGAAGAGGTAATATGGATGTGCTATTGTTAAAATTTAAAATAAATTGTGATGGTTTTTCAACTCCACTTTTAATTTACTTTTTGATCTGACCAATTGAGTTGTTAAAATATGTTATGAAACATATGATCTGGGAAATGAAGTATGAGTTCTACAACAGAGTGAGAATCACATTTAAGTCCATGAAGGAGTATTTCATTGATGGAGTTAAGTACAAATAAATAGGAAAATATACTTTGTTGGGAAAAGAATTAGAGATTTCTAGGGTGACAGACTAAAATTCCCAATTGGATCTTAGTGTTTGAAAACTAAAGCGAGAGTTAGCCTTCATGGGAAGGGAAGTGGGAGCTCTGGAGTGGGAGCCAATATCCTCCTAAACTAGCCATGGATTTAAGAAATAAACATAAGATTAGCCAATGATTTTCTATAGCACTAAATCAGGGTACAAAATTAAAATTACTCCTATTTGACACAATACATATTTAAACCATTTATCTCATCTCATTTCACCAAAAATTCATTGTAGTGGGAAAGATGTTTTTTCATGGTAGAAAACTTCATCACATAAACATAATTTAGTAGTTATTAATTTAAAAATCTGGTTTTAAATTTTGCTAGTAGTAAATAATTTAGCTTTGATAGTTTCTTAAACACTCGAAATTAGTGACAGTAATTTCATTTGATTTCTGTAAATTTCCTAGTTAATTTATCATTTTAAATTTAAACCTTCCCCGTGGGATCGATATTTGGGACTTAAACAAAAAGTCTTACAATACTTGATAACGATACACATACTTGCATAGAATTCCAATCTTAAGAGCTTAACGTTATTATTTCTAAAATACCACATCAAGTTTTTGGCACCATTATAAAGCAGAGTCAACCTTATAAATTTCACACAACTATATTCAACTATGATCAAATTTTTGGCGATGTTGTCAGGGAAGGTAACGATAAATTAAATAGGCCTCGTAAATTAGAAAATTTAGAGATAAAAATATATAAAATACAAAATATAAAAAAAATTATAAAATCAAAATTCCAAAAAAATATATGAAACCATATATTTAAGAGTATTTTTAGGATTTTTTTTTGCTTTTATAATTATTCATGTGAAATATTGGATCTAAAATTTTAATACCTTAAGATTTAGAATTAGAGCCTACTACCTAAAAAATTTGAAAACAACAAAAAGGAATTAAAATTTTGAACAAAATGGCGAATAACTTAGGTAACCAAGTGAATGAAAATCGACAATGACCTTTAAGAGATTATGCTAATCCAATAGTAGATGAACTCACTTAAATATTCAAAATCCTGATGTTGTTGCTAATTCATTTGAGCTTAAACCTACTATTATCCAAATGGTTCAAAATAATTAATTTAGAGGAACACCTACTGAAGATCCTAACTTACACCTTGCTAGTTTCCTTTATATTTGTGCTACTTTTAAATATGATGGAGTGTCTAATGATGTCGTTAGGCTTAGGCTTTTTCATTTTCATTAAAGGATAAAGCCAAAGCTTAGTTAAACTCATTAGCACCTGGATTTATCAGAACTTGGGGAGAACTATGAACAAAATTCTTGGCTAAATATTTTCCACCCTCGAAAATGGCTAAGCTTAGAAACAATATTACATCTTTTTGTCATTTTGAAGAGGAATTGATATATGAAGCCTAAGAAAGATTTAAGAATCTTCTTAGAAAATGTCCACACCTTGCTTTACTAGATTGGTTAATAATTCAAAAATTTTACAATGGATTAGTAGGATCACTTAGTTCTATTATAGATGCTACTGCAGGTGGACATTTAATGTTAAACCCTTTTGACGAAGCATACTCTTAAAAACAAGAAATGACTACTAATACATTTCTGTGGCCCTCTTAACGGGCAAATCCTAAGAGAGTAGCTAGTACTCATGAATCTGATGCAATGTCTATTTTAGCATCTCAAATTACTGCTATATCAAAAAAATTGATCAAATTGGAGTGAACTATTCTCAGATACCACCATTATTGGAGGAAAATTTACTAAGACAGATAGATGATACTCAATTATCTTATGAAACTTTGAATGCTATAAATAATCAAAATAACAATCTTTATTGTAACTTTTACAATCCTAGATGAAAAAATCACACTAATTTTAGTTGGAATAATTATAACAGTTCAATGAACCCCTTAGGAAATTTACATAAATAAAGAAATCCTTATTATCAACCTTATTATCCTTCTGGATTTAACTCTAACCTTAACTCACAAGTAAAGGAAAAGAAGTTAACGATGGAAGAGGTAATGTTGAATATGGAAAATTAAATACAAAATCAAGGAGCTGCTATTAGAAATATTGAAAATCAATTTAGACATCATGCTACTGCACTTAGTAACAGACCTTCAATAAATCTTCTGATTATGGTGGAAGTTAATCCCAAAGATCAAAATATAGAACAAATTAAAGCAATTCAATTATGAAGTGAAAAAAAAGTTCAAACAAGAATCCAAAGAGAAAGTGTAGTTGATGAGGAGAAGAAAGAGATGGAAAGTGACCATAATGAAAATGAACAAACACAAGTTCCACAAGAAAAACCATTTCCTTCGTTTCCTCAACGAACAAAACAACTGAATAAAGACATACAATTGAAAAAAAAATTAGAAAACCGTAAAAAGTTACCAATAAACATTCCTTCTATTGAGGCTTTAGAACAAATGCAAAGTTGTGTGAAATTTATGAGAGATATACTAAACAAGAAAAGGAAGTTTACAGATCAAGAGATTGTGCAATTAGTGAAGAGTGTAGTGCTATTATCCAGAAAAAGCTTCCTGAAAAGTTAAAAGATCCTGGTAGTTTTAGTATACCTTGTGCTATTGGTGAAAAATTTTATGGAAAAGTCTTATGTGATTTAGGAGCAAGTATCAATCTTATGCATTTATCAATTTATAAATGTTTAGATTTAGAAGAGATATCCCCTACTATTATAACTCCACAGTTAGCTGATCGATCTATCACTTATCCTAAATGAGTTATAGATGATGTATTGGTAAAACTGAATAAATTTATTTTCCTTTTAGACTTTATAGTATTATATATGGAAGAAGATAAAAAAAATACTATTATTTTGGGGAGACCATTTCTTGCAACAGGAAGAGCTGTGATAGATGTGCAAAAAGGAGAATTAATAATGAGAGCTAATGATCAAGAAGTAAAATTTAATATTGCAAAAGCTATAAATTTTTTGCATTATAAAAAGACAATGAATGTTTTAGGGTGGAAGTTTTTGATTATCTAAGTAACGAGCAATTTAAGAAAGAGTTTGAAGAAAAATTAAAGTAAGAAGAATTTAATGAAAATGAGGATGAAATAGAAGAAGAAAATTTAGATTATATTTAAGAAAAATTTGAAACTTTAGATTTGTTGGAAAATGATAATAAATATTTTATTCATTCAAGTATTATAACACATGAACTTGAACTAAAAGAACTGTCTGTTTATTTAAAAAATGTATTTTTAGAAGATTCATATGCCTGTTATTGTAGCTTTAGATATAACTAAAATTCAAGAACAAAAATTAATAGAAATGTTAAAATAGTATAAAAAGGCTTTTAAATGGACTTTAGCAGATATTAAAGGAATTAGTCCTTCAATTTGTATGCATAAAATTTTATTAGATCAATAATACAAACCTAAAGATGATCCTCAGAGGAGATTAAACCCAAGAATGAAAGAAGTTGTTAGAAAATAAATTTTAAAATGGTTAAATGATAGAATTATATATCATATTTCAGATAGTGTTTGGATGAGCCCAATTCACTGTGTTCCAAAGAAAGGAGGAGTGACCGTTAAAATAAATGAAAAAAATGGATTAATTCCAATAAGATAAGTTACTGGTTGGCAAATTTGTATAGATTATAGAGAATTAAACTTGGCCACCAGTAAAGACACTATCCTTTACCATTTCAAGATCAAATGTTGGATAGACTGACTATAAATAAATGTTAATATTTTTTAGATGGATATACCAGTTATCATCAAATTCTATTTGCTCTTGAGGATCAAGACAAGACATCGTTTACAAGCCCTTATGAAACATTTGCTTTTCGTATAATGCCTTTTGGACTATACAATGCACCTACAACATTTCAAAGATGTATTATGTCGATATTTAGTAATTTGATTGAGAATGGAATGGAAGTGTTTATGGATGATTTTTCTGTGTTCGGGGCTTCATTTTGAATTATGCTTAAATAATTTAGAAAAAATTCTAGAATTATGTGAAAAAATAACCTAGTACTAAATTGGGAAAAATGTCAATTTATGACTGTAGGAGGAATTGTACTTGGGTATAAAATTTATGAAATTGTCATGAAAGTAGATCCTGCAAAAATTCAAGTTATTGAAAAATTACCACCACTAACTACAGTGAAAGGGGTAAGAAGTTTTGTAGGACATGCTGGTTTCTACATGCGTTATATAAAGAATTTTTTAAAAATAACTAAGTAATTATGCCAACTTTTAGAAAAGGATACAAATTTGATTTTAATGAGGAATTCATAAAATCATTTGAATTATTAAAAGAAAAATTAATCAGTGCACCTATAATAGTCCCACCTGATTGGGAAAAATCACTTGAAATAATGTGTGATGCTAGTGAGAGATGTTTTAGGACAAAGACACAATAAAGTTTTTAAAGTAATATGTTATACTAGTAAAACTCTAAATGATGCTCAAATTAACTACACTACTACTGAAAGAGAGTTATTAACTATTGTCTATGACTTTAAAAAATTTAGACCTTACTTAATTAGAACTAATTGGGTAGTGCATACAGATCATTTTGCTATTAAATACTTAGTACAAAAGAAGGATGTTAAACCAAGGTTAATTAGATGGATACTTCTATTACAAGCGTTTGATTTTTCTATAGTTGATAGAAAGGAAAGTGAAAATCAAATAGCTCATCATTTATCTAGACTAGAAAAATAAATATTAATTATTTTGCAAATGAAATTTTAGAAAATTTTCTTGATGAACAATTATACAGTATTTATGATATAGATACACCGTGGTATGCCGATATAATAAATTATATTGTAAGTAAAATTCTACCACCAGATATTAAGAAATAATAATTAAAGAAATTCATATATGATTCAAAATTCTATTTTTGAGATGACCCATATTTATATGAACAATGTAAAGATTTAATTATTAGGAGGTGGTGCCTTATGAAGTAACTCAACAAATAATTGAAAGATGTCATGATTTTGAATTTGGAGGACATTTTGGAACAATTAGAACTGCTTATAAAATTTTGCAAGTTGAATTTTATTGGGCTACTCATTTTAGAAATGTTAATGAATATATTAAAACATGCAATCAATGTAAAAATAGTATGAAATGTTTTTAAAAGAAATAAAATGCCTCTAAATTATGCATTGGAAGTTGAAATTTTTGATGTGCGAGGATTAAATTTGATGGGACCATTTATGCCTTCAATTGGAAACTTATATAGTTGTTGTTGTACCTAAATGTGATGCTCAGAGTATTTTTAAATTTTTAAATAAAAATTTTTTTACAAGATATGGAATGCCGAGAGTAATTATTATATATGCAGGATCCCATTTTAGAAATAAGAGAATTGAGAAATTGATAAAAAAAATATTATATTATGCATAGATTCTCTACTGTTTATCATCCTCAGACTAACGGTCTAACAGAAATATCAAATCGTGAAATAAAACAAATTTTACAAAAAGCTATAAATCCTTATAAATTGGATTGGTCTCCTTGATTAGATACTGCATTATGAGCATAAAAAACTGCTTATAAGACTCCTATAGGAATGTCCCCATATAGACTAATTTTTGGAAAAAAACATGCCACTTTCCAGTAGAATTGGAGCATAAAGCATTTTGGGCTTCCAAGGAATTTAATTTTAATCTAAAAGATGCTGGTGAGAAAAGATTATTGTGGAATTTACGCCAAGGAAGATTAATGAAATTTAGCAGTTGGAAGATGTGTATATCTGCCAATGGAATTCATTTTCTACTACGAATGAGGCCTTGGATGAGTTAATTTCTTTTCTTATGGATGGAAGAGGAACCTTGAAGGTAAAGAATGCAGTTAAGGTAAACTTTTCTCTTTCTATGTTAAATGTAGTATCTAAGGCACGACACTGCTGCATTTCTTGAAGAATGATACCAACAAATCATCGTAGTGTGGTTACGAGGGATAGAGCCATCTTGAACTTATGTATCTAGCAGATGAAAAGAATAGATTTAGGCTCTATTATTTATAGAAACACTAGATCTATTGCTATTGGAGAGACTTTTAGAGGATTAGCACACTATGCCTTCATCTTCACACTATGTGAATAGGCAGGAATTGATTATAGACCAGAGGAGGAGAGGATTGAACCTCTAAAACCTATTAGGCCTGCCAATATAAAGACATATGAATCTCATGTTGGATGGAGATCTGGAAGTAGGACTAGGGATATTCCTTCTACTTCAAATACTTCTAGTACCCCTACTATCCAAGAACTTATGGAGGAAATGATGATCCAAAAGGGAGATATTTTTAGAATGGATCGTAGAATAGAAAATATGGAGGGCAAAAATGCTCACTTTAATCATTTGATAAGACAAAAGTTTGAATATGATGCTGCTTATGATGATGCAATGGTCAAATTCATGAAGGGTGATCACTCAGTTCAGTTTCGTACTCTTCTTATTTTTACTCCATATCAGCAACAAAATTTGGATGTGGATGAAGAAGAAGAAGAAGATGATGATTGGTGATGCTTTAGTTAGAATTTTGTTTAGTTTATTTTTAATTGTACTTTATTGTTGAAACTGTTTGCTTGTGGACTGTGATACTTTATTTCTTTTGTATGTTGTGTTGTGAACTTTAGATTTGCGAAATTGCTAGAAGTTTTTTGTTTTTAGCACTTTCTTAGATGTATTTGTAGTTAACTCTTTCTGAGCAAATTTTTATATGTATTATGTGTTGTTCAATGTTTTAAGTTTCGTAGCCTTTCATATTAGCACCTACAATATTTCAGAGTTAAGTTTCAAATCAGAACCTTCAACAGGTATGAGAATATATTTTTTAAACCCTTAATTTTTCAGTTCTTCATTTGAAATCTTTTAAAAATTTAAGTTTGAGGGGAAGAAAAATTCTTTTTTTAAGGAAAAGAGACTTAATTTTATTTTTCCTTAATTAGTTATATTTTCAAAATATTTTTAAAAAAATTAACATGACATTTGGTATTAGAGGGTAACTTTAGGTAACTATATTATGTTTCTAAATATATAATAGATTTAAGTAAAATTTTTAAATAATCAAGGTTAATTTAGAGATTAAAATTTTTTGGTATGATAGAATAAGGCTATGTATTTCTATCTTAAGTAAAGGGATATGTATTTTTGAAGTATTAAAAATCATAGAGATTCTTGTAAGAAGAAAAGATTACAACTTTATGAAAAATCTTTAAAGCTAATATAAATTTATAAAGTGAAGGAATGTGAAAAGTTTAACTTTATGAAGAGGATAATGAAGTTCAAAATCATTAAAGGCTATCCAGATATAGTAATCCTCACATAAAAAAAAAAGATAAAAGACATAAAAGAAAAGAAAAAGGATTGAAAATGATCTTAAAAAGAAAAAGATGTGAGGAGAAGCTTGAAGAGATGCCTAATTAAAAATTGGGTTCACTTGAATCAACTTAAAGAAGAAAACTTGACTACATTTTCTAAACTTATATTTCAATATTAGCATATTTACCATTAAAGTTTCATAAAGTTCTTTTTCATATGGATATTCTAAGTGGCCTTAATATGAATAAGTTGCAACTTTCTTTTAAAGAATAGGAGAATAAGAAAATCTTTGACTTGACAGCTAGATATTCTTATATCATTAGTATTAACTAGAGTTATTTTGAATTTTTCTTAAGTGATGCTATTATATGTAGTGAATTAAGATATGGAAATCTAGAAGTTAAAATCTTTACCATAGGTCATATTTTTATGTAGTAAAAGGGTAACTTGAGGAAAAGTAACATTTATGTTCGGGGGATTTTGATACAACAAAAAGATATGCATTTTTAGACCCATATTTTATACTCTTTTTTTGTGATGTTGCACTTCAATGGATGGTATTTTACATGTTTTATTGCAGGTTGTTGATTTTAAGCACTTGAAGCAAAAAGGAAGCTAAAAAGAATAAAATTTGTAGTTAAAATGGAGATGTTAAAATTTTGTTAAGCACCGACGACGCTAGACTTGGCGCCGATGACATCATTTGACAGAGACTTGGGAATTAAATAGCAGAGCACTAGTGTCGAAGGTGGCAAGATGGGTGATTATTTGCCGCGACTTTATATATGCTTAAAAATATAAGTATTTAATATAGTTGCTAAAAGATTTAATTTTTCAGCAACTGTACCAAAACCGTAATAACAGTTATTGATTTGATAAATATGGACGAAATAAATATTCAATAATTGTAAAGTCACACTTATCAACGCAAGTATACGTATCGCACAAGTAATATAAGGCTCTAATGGTGTCCTAGATATCGATCCCACACGGAGTAAGATTAGAACTACGAA
Source organism: Phalaenopsis hybrid cultivar (assembly GCA_002079205.1). Taxonomy (NCBI): domain Eukaryota; kingdom Viridiplantae; phylum Streptophyta; class Magnoliopsida; order Asparagales; family Orchidaceae; genus Phalaenopsis; species Phalaenopsis hybrid cultivar. Next base: position 295,574 of record JXCR01065242.1, read on the forward strand.
CTAAGATTTTAGAAAAGCAATACTTTAATCACAACAACGAAAGTTTAGAACTACGAACTAAGATTTTAGAAAAAGCAATACTTTAATCACAACAACGAAGTTCTCTTATTTTTCACTAATAGGAAATTGAAATAAATATGTAATTTTAATAACTATTAAATAACTAATTATACTAATGAAGANATATTATTCCATAAATATAAGTTCAGGAATGTATATCGATGTTAAACCAAGCGCTTTGTGGGAGACAATCCATATATAAAACTATATATCTATATATTACTATTTTGTTTAATTAGTGTTTTTTTTGTTTTATGAAATAATAGTATTTTTAAGTCCTACAAAATGTTATATATCATAAATTAAGATAAATATTGGTATTGGAGGAAAAATTGGAATCAAATTGAAAAAAAATTCAAATGTGAATTCCCCTGATTAAAGGGCCATGGCACCGATAGCACCATATGGAGCGTCGACGATGTCCCGAGCATTTTCCATGTGCTGAACGATTTTGGTGGACTTTGGCAAAATTTCGCTCTACATTAATCGCTGAGAGGTGTTTTTAAAGTCCTAAGACTAACTTGGACGTCCACAAACTTCCTAATTTTGAGATTCATGGCTTCTAAATTTAGAAATACTTTAAGGTATGGAGTTTTTAATAGAAGAAAGTTTATCAATTCAGACGTACAAAAATTATATGACAAAGTCATCATTAAGAAGAGAATTACCAACGAGAGAGGCTTTGTCAATCATGGAGTGAGTAATCCAAGTTCACATATTGAGAAAATAATTCTACAGAGGCGTTGGGAAGTTCTATGCTACGCTACTATTGCAGTTGTAGTTCCCATAGTAATAGAGTTTTATGCTAACTTACATGGAATTATCTAAGGAGTTAACTTCGTTCGAGGTAAGGTTGTACCATTTACTCCAGCTTGGATTAATGATTTTTATATGATAGAAAATGTTCTAATCTGTCAATATGTAAATTTTATCCCAATGAAATATATGATGCAAGAACTGTATAATTTTCTGACGGTTGAAAATGATAATTGGGAAATAAGAGATGAGAGATACATTAGTTTCTTTGCTTTGCTGCTTAATCCAATTTCAAAATAATGGCATTTCTTCATATTGACAAAATTACTACCTACCATGAAAATTAGTAGAGTTAAAAAAAAGAAAAGTTTCATTTTAATCTATTGCATTCAAATGGAAAAACCCATTGATGTAGGGTCAATTATTTTCAAATATGTTATGAGTATTTTCATGAATGGGCTAATATATGAACTTGGGCATCCTTCTATAATTTTATACTTTGCAGTCAATCTCAAGTTCCATATGAAAGTTGGGAAAAAAATTTACTACCTTGGGAGCCCATGATTCCTATTGATGGAAATTATATAAGGAATGGAAATGAAGCGAAGCATTAGATTGTATTTTGGACCATTCATCACATGCTTCAACATCATTGATGCCACCAACTGTTGGAAGTTCAATATCTTTAGAGAAGAGAATGAAGAAAATAGAATGGGAACTACAGAGTATTACAAATGCAATAGAAAATCTTAACTACCTTTTTGATCTCCTAGATTGATGAATGAAGGATAAATTTGATCATACAGGAACAATTGAAGTAGGTTTGGTACAGATGTTCAAGAAAAATGGATGGATCATTGAAATTTTGACTGATCAATTTCTGTACCGACCCTTCTACAATTTGTATGTCCATTACTAGTCTATGGGAGATATTAGAGGAGGAGAAACTACTAAAGATGAGGCAGATTAATTGAAAAAGTTAGACTCTCTACTATTTTAAAATACTTATGTTTTAATATAATTGTGTGAATTTTATTTACTTTACTTTTCCTTTAGAATATTGATTATGTGTATAGTTTAGTGTTAGTGTTCTAGTATTGTGGCTTGATTTTTACGCTGAATTATATTTTAATTTGCTTTGAAGATGTGGAGATGCGATTAGAAAAATATATTTGTAAAATGTGTATTTTCATATATAAAAGTTAGTCTGGTGTTTTTTGTGAAAATTTTAGTTTGTGAATTATTTTTTGATGAAAATTAATGTTCAAAAAGTCTAAAGAAACTTTGGAGTAAATTAAATGAAAATTGAAAAAAAATAAAAATAGGAGTTTTTTGGCCACTAGTGTCGACAGCGACTGCTTGTGCGCCAACAACGCCCTCGACCCAAATACCTTTAAAATTCACGATTTGTGCAGTGAAACACCATTTTTACCCCTTGAGTCGCCTTCAACCTCCATTTTTTGCACCTAAAGCTTGCTATTGCTCGAATTTGAGGCGATTATAATGCAAACAAAGTTTGGATTTCATCTTCTCATGGTAAGGGATACACTTTGATATCAAAATTTTTTATTTTCACCAAGGATTTATCTTACATTGTCGAGATTCAAAATTTTGAGATTTTTTTGGAAGATTTTAAGAATATCCTTTGGTGCAAAACTCTTATTTAAGTTTAAAACGTTTCACATTGCGTTTTTTGGAATTTTTAAGAATTTATTTGAATTTTATCAAATTTTTATAGATTTACTATGGCACCAAAAATGAGCAAAGTAAAGAGAAAGGTAGATTTTGATGATCAAAAGTTTATCAATTTTGAGGTGAACATTTGCTTCAATAGTCTACTTTCAACTAAATAAGTGATTCTAGATCAAGGATTTATAACCCGAGAGAAGAAGTTGAGAGATTAATCAATGCCTAACAGTGAGAAATTTTTTGTTACTTTACTGTCGAGGAGATTATTTATGTAGTGATGGAGTTCTATAACCATTTAAAGGAGACTTCCGAAGACTATGAGTTTATTTGAGGGAAAATGGTGGAGTTTACTCCAAGGAAGATTAATAAATTTGAGCAGTTGGAAGATGTGTATATCTGCCAATGGAATTCGTTTTCTACTACGAATGAGGCCTTGGATGAGTTAATTTCTTTTCTTATGGATGGAAGAGGAACCTTGAAGGTAAAGAATGCAGTTAAGGTAAACTTTTCTCTTTCTATGTTAAATGTAGTATCTAAGGCACAACACTGTTGCATTTCTTGAGGAATGATACCAACAAATCATCGTAGTGAGGTTACGAGGGATAGAGCCATCTTGAACTTCCGTATCCAGCAGATGAATATAATAGATGTAGGCTCTATTATTTATAGAAACACTAGATCTATTGCTATTGGAGAGACTTTGGAGGTTTAGCACACTATGTCTTGATCTTCACACTATGTGAATACGCAGGAATTGATTATAGACCAGAGGAGGAGAGAATTAAACCTCTAAAACCTACTAGGCCTGCCAATATAAAGACTTATGAATCTCATGTTGGATGCAGATCTGGAAGTAGGATCAGGGATATTCCTTTTACTTCAAATACTTCTAGTACCCCTACTATCCAAGAACTTATGGAGCAAATGATGATCCAAAAGGGAGATATTTTGAGAATGGATCATAGAATGGAAAATATGGAGGGCAAAAATGCTCACTTTGAGGGTGATCACTCAGTTCAGTTTCCTACTCTCCCTATTTTTACTCCATATCAACAGCAGAATTTAGATGTGGATGAAGAAGAAGAAGAAGATGTTGATTTGTGATGCTTTAGTTAGAATTTTGTTTAGTTTATCTTTAATTGTACTTTATTGTTGAAACTGTTTGCTTGTGGACTGTGATACTTTATTTTTTTTGTATGTTGTATTGTGAACTTTATATTTGTGAAATTGCTAGAAGTTATTTGTTTTTAGTACTTTCTTAGATGTATTTGTAGTTAACTCTTTCTGAGCAAATTTTTATATGTATTATGGGTTGTTCAATGTTTTAAGTTTTGTAGCTTTTCATATTAGCACCGGCAATATTTCAGAGTAAAGTTTCAAATCAGAACCTTCAACAGGTATGAGAATATTTTTTTAAACCCTTAATTTTTCAGTTCTTTATTTGAAATCTTTTAAAAATTTAAGTTTGAGGCGAAGAAAAATTCTTTTTTAAGGAAAAGAGACTTAATTTTATTTTTCCTCAATTAGTTATATTTTCAAAATATTTTTTAAAAAATTAACATGACATTTGATATTAGAGGGTAGCCTTAGGTAACTATATTATGTTTCTAAATATAAAGTAAATTTAAGTAAAATTTTTAAATAATAAAGGTTAATTTAGAGATTAAGATTTTTTGGTATGATAGAATAAGACTATGTATTTCTACCTTAAGTAAAGGGATTTGTATTTTTGAAGTATTAAAAATCTTAGATATTCTTGTAAGATGAAAAGATTAAAACATTATAAAGTGAAAGAATGTGAAAAGTTTTTAATTTTAAGAAGAGGATAGTGAAGTTCAAAATCATTAAAGGCTATCCAGATAAAAAAAAAGAAAAGAAGATAGAAATAAAATAAAAGAAAAGAAAAAGGATTGAAAATGATCTTGAAAAAAAAAAGATGTGGGGAGAAGCTTGAGGAGATGCCTAATTAAAAATTGGGTTCACTTTAATCAACTTAAAGAAGAAGACTTGACTACATTTAGTAAACTTATATTTCAATTTTAGCATATTTACCATTAAGGTTTCATAAAGTTCTTTTTCATATGGATATTCTAAGTGGCCTTATTATGAATAAGTTGCAATTTTCTTTAAAAGAATAGGAGAATAAAAAATCTTAGACTTGACAGCTAGATATTCTTATATCTTTAGTATTACCTGGAGTTATTTTGAAATTTTCTTAAGTGATGCTATTATATGTAGTGAGTTAAAATATGGAAATCTAGAAGTTAAAATCTTTACCATAGGTCATATTTTTATATAGTAAAAGGGTAACTTGAGGAAAAGTAACATTTATGTTTGGGGGATTTTGATATAACAAAAACATATGCATTATTAGACCCATATTTTATACTCATTTTTCGAGATATTACACTTCAATGGAAGGTATTTCTTATGTTTTATTGCAGGTTAATGATTTTAAACACTTGAAGCAAAAAGGAAGCAAAACAGATAAAATTTATAGTTAAAATTTAGAAGTTAAAAATTTGTTCAGCACTGACGACGCTAGACTTGGCGCCGATGACATCATTTGACAGAGACTTGGGAATTAAATAGCAGAGCACTAGTACCGAAGGTGCCAAGATGGGTTACGACTCACTGCAACTTTATATATTCTTTAAAATATAAGTATTTAATATTGCTGCTAAAAAATTTAATTTTTCAGCAACTGTACCAAAACCTTAATAACAGTTATTGATTTCATAAATATGGAAAAAATAAATATTCAATAATTATAAAGTCACACTTATCAATGCAAGTATACGTATCGCTCAAGTAATATAAGGCTTTAATGGAGTCCTAGATATCGATCCCACACGGAGTAAGATTAAAACTACGAACTAAGATTTTAGAAAAGCAATACTTTGATCACAACAATGAAGTTCAATTTTTTTATCTGTCACTAATAGGTAATTGAAATAAATATGTAATTTTAATAACAATTAAATAACTAATTATACTAATGAAGATTCAAATGTGATGTTCAATATATAAGAAAACATCCTTCTCTTTGTCAAGAAATTATAGTGAATGGATAAAGTGAATTAGTTCAAATTATATTGTGTCAAATAGTTTCTCCCTGTCAAGAAATTATAGTGAATGGATAAAGTGAATTGGTTCAAATTATATTGTGCCAAATAGGCACCTATTCTTTACCCTTTGGTCCTGACATAAAGAACATTGACTAATCCTACGCTTGTTTACTGACTATTCTTTACCCTTTGGTCCAGGCATAAAAAACATTGACTAATCCTACACTTGTTTACTGAATCTGCGATATTCTTTCCCTTTGGTCCATGCATAAAGAACATTAACTAATCCTACGCTTATTTACTGAATCTAGGGCTAGGCTAGGAGGATACCGGCTCTCACTTCGGAGCTCCCATGTTCCCCTCACTTGAGGGCTAACATCTACACTTCAGCACNCGTCCATCCATAAAGAACATTGAATAATCCTACGCTTACTTACTAAATCTAGGGCTAGGCTGGGAGGATATCGGCTCTCCCTTCGGTGCTCTCATGTTCCCCTCACCTAAGGGCTAACATCTACACTTCAGCACACAAACGATAGGACTGAATTGGGGATTTTAATCTGCCACTCTAAAATCTCCAATTCTACGCCTGAAAATATTATTTTCCTATTTATTTGCACCTAAAATCCAAGGCCTTTGACCTCCTTGAATCTTGGATGTAATCTTCACTTTAGTTGTAAAACTCAACAAATTTTAACAAATCAATNCAAAATCCAAGGTCTTTGACCTCCTTGAATCTTGGATGTAATCTTCACTTTAGTTGTAAAACTTAACAAATTTTAACAAATCAATTGGCCAGAGTGAAAGTAATTTAAGATCGAAGTGAAAAGAACATTAAAATTTCTTAAACATTTTCTTGGCTTTATTAATTCAAATCACCATTTCACAAATCTCAAGACAAGGAGAAATACAGAGAAAACTACTCAGATCTCATGGGAAAAACACAACAAAACTCAAAATTCATATATAAAATCAGTCATATAGATTAAAATAATAAATAAACTTATCTGTAATTTCTTCCTAAGAAAACTCTTCAAAGTTCATCTAAATCTCTTCCTTTCTTTACAGCACACAAAATTCCTCTTTGAAGCTACAAAAACAAAGAAATCTCTCACTTTTCCTCCTCTTTTACAATCTCTCGAAGAATTCCTCACAATTTAGACTCTCTACACTTGTTTCACACTGCAATTTTGAGTCATCCCGTCATCAGGACCTTTCTAACGTCCAGGACCTCTCTAATATTTGACCAAAATCTTCTTTTAAAGTTGCGGATGAGCTTTCCCAAGAGTTGCCTAAGCATCCCTTCAAAATCTGTCCTCATCCAAAGCCTAGTTGGTCATAACCACCGAGCTCACCGTCAGCGGCCTCAAGGGCACCGTCGGCGGACCTTCTTAATGAATTAATTCTGGAGTCTTAGGAAAATTTCACCGTCGGTGGGGTCGATGGCGTCGTTGGCGCCCTAGTTCAATTTTTCACTTTTTGTCATTTTTGCTCCAAATTTGCTCCTTTTCGCATCTTTTCGCTCCAATGACCCTATTTCATCATTCTTGCAAAAAAACATCAAAAGTACCTTTCTTTAAAGTGCAATATTATAAAAAATAGTGTAGGTATGAAAATTTCAACATATTTTTCTTTGGTCAAAATCCCCCACACTTAACTATTACTTGTCCTCTAGTAATTTTAGTACTATATATAAGTTATGATTTAGGGCAGTAAAGAATTAATTCAGAAATACTATAAGTTTAATTTAAATAAATATCCTAGTGAGATTTTTAGAAAAAAATCAAGTAATGGAATTAACTCTGTAGTCACGAGATATCTAGTCATCAAGTTTAAGAGTTCTAGTCTTCTATTCATTTCAAGAACGACTATATGTTGCAATATTAAGNTTTAAGATCGAAGTGAAAAGAACATCAAAATTTCTTAAACATTTTCTTGGCTTCACCAATTCAAATCACCATTTCACAAATCTCAAGACATACAGAGAAAACTACTCAGATCTCATGGGGAAAACACAACAAAACTCTGAATTCATATATAAAATCAAAGTAATATAAATTACAACAATAAATAAACTTATCTCAAATTTCTCCCCAAGAAAACTCCTCGAAGTTCCTCTGAATCTCTTCCTTTCTTTACAGCACACCTCTAAATTTCTCCCCAAGAACACTCCTCGAAGTTCCTCTGAATCTCTTCCTTTCTTTACAACACACTAATTCTTCTTTAGAACAGAAAAAAGGAAGAAATCTCTCACTTTGCCTCCACTCTTCCAATCTCTCGAAGAATTCCTCACAATTTAGACTCTTTACACTTGTTTCACACTTCAATTTTGAGTCTTCCCCTCTTCAGGACCTTTCTAATGTCCAGGACCTCTCTAATTTTTGGCCAAAATCTACTTTTAAAGTTGTGGATGAGCTTTCCTAAGAGTTGCCTAAGCATCTCTTAAAAATTTGTCCTCATCTAAAGCCTATTTGGTCATAACAGCCGAGCTCGTCGTCAGCGGCCTCGAGGGCACCGTCGGCGGACCTTCTTAATGAATTAATTCAGGAGTCTCGGGAAAATTTCATCTTTGGCGGGGTAGATGGCGTCGTCGGCGCCCTAGTTCAATTTTTCACTTTTTTGTCCCTTTTGCTCCAAATTTGCTCCTCTTCGCATATTTTTGCTCCAATGACCCTATTTCATCATTCCTGCAAAAAAACATCAAAAGTACCTTTCTTTAAAGTGCAATGTCATCAAAAATTGTATAAAGTAGGTATGAAAATTTCAACATATTTTTCTTTGGTCAAAATCCTCCAAACTTAACTATTACTTGTCCTCAAGTAATTTTAGTACTATATAAAAGTTGTCAGAATCCCCCAAACTTAACTATTACTTGTCCTCAAGTAATTTTAGTACTACATAAAAGTTATGATTAGTGTAGTAAAGACTTAATTCAGAAATACTACAAGTTTAATTTAAATAAATATCCTATTTGGATTTTTAGAAAATTTTCAAGTAATTGAATTAACTCTGTAGCCACAAGATATCTAGTCATCAAGTTTAAGAGTTCTAGTCTTCTATTCATTTCAAGAATGATTATATGTTGCAATATTAAGTCACTTAGAATATTCAAATGATAGGAACTTCATGAGAACACTTCTAGTAAAATATTTATTCCATAAATATAAGTTGAAGAATGTATTAATATACTTAAAGTTTTTAATATAAAATAATACATGTGGAAAGAAAAACTCTAAATATAGATCATACCTCAGTATTTTAGGCATTTTCATCATTCTGAATTTTTGCAGGCCTCCTCAAAATTTCTACTTCACCTGGTCTGTAATATTAGGAGCTTTCTACACATATAAATTATTAGAGGAATTTTTGAGTAATGAAATTTTGAAATAAGTATAAAACTAAAATATTAAACAAGCACAATATCTCCTGACACAACCACAATACTGCATAAAACAATTTAAAAGGCGGAAAAAAAATCACATTACATTACAAGATACTACTCAACATCTCTTATAATACACATACAAATTTAACTACAACACTAACTTCATAGCAAAAATTAAAATTATCCAAGTACAACATAATGATAAAAATGAAAGTCCAAATACACATAAACATCTATTCCTATTACAAAAGATCACAGAAATGAAAGTACAAGTACAAGCACATCAATTCTATCAAATATCAAAATCCCAAACTATGTCTTCATATCCTTGATCAGAAGGTGGATCGGGCTGATACAGAGTATATCAGGGGCACTCAAGAAAAGTAACATCAGGCTCACCTTTGTAGTATCGTGCCTGAGCTTCGTAGTAAGCTACCTCAAAATTTGAATGCCTCTAAAGGTACTCACTATCATAATCATGTCAANAAGAAAGCATCCTTCTCAATGTCAAGAAATTATAGTGAATGGATAAAGTGAATTAGTTCAAATTACATTATGCCAAAAAGGAGCATACCTATTCTTTTCCCTTTGGTCCAGGTATAAAGAACATTGACTAATCCTACACTTGTTTACTAAATCTGCGGCGAGGATGGGAGGATACTGGCTCTCACTTCGGAGCTCCCACGTTCCCCTCATTTGAGGGCTAACATGTACACTTCAGCACCCAAACGATAGAACTGAATTGAGGATTTTTGTCTGTCACTCTAAAATCTCCAATTCTACACCCGATAATATTATTTTCCTATTTATTTGCAGCCAACTTCCAAGGGCTTTGACCTCCCTAAATCTTGGATGTAATCTTCACTTTAGTTTTAAAACTCAACATATTTTACAATTGGCTAGATTGAAAGTAAAATAAGATCAAAGTAAGAAGATCATCACAATTTCTTAAATATTTTCATGGCTTCACCAATTTAAATCACCATTTCACAAATCTCAAGATAAGGAGAAAAGTAGAGAAAACTACTCAGATCTTATAGGGAAAACACAACAAAACTCAGAATTCATACATAAAATCAAAGTCATACAAATTACAACAATAAATAAACTTATTTTTAATTTCTCCCCAAGAAAACTCCTTGAAGTTCCTCTGAATCTCTTCCTTTCTTTACAACACACTCTAAATTTCTCCCCAAGAACACTCCTCGAAGTTCCTCTGAATCTCTTCCTTTCTTTACAACACACAAATTCCTCTTCGAAGTAGCAAGGAGGAAGAAATCTCTCACTTTCTCTCCACTCTTACAATCTCTCTCCCCAAGAAAACTCCTCAAAGTTCCTCTGAATCTCTTCCTTTCTTTACAACACACAGAATTCTCTTCGAAGCAGCAAGGAGGAAGAAATCTCTCACTTTCCCTCCACTCTTACAATCTTTTGAAGAATTCCTCACAATTTCTCGAATAATTCCTCACCACCTCAAGAACACTCCTCGAAGTTCCTCTGAATCTCTTCCTTTCTTTACAACACACAGAATTCCTCAAAAACTCCTCAAAGTTCCTCTGAATCTCTTCCTTTCTTTACAACACACAGAATTCCTCTAAAGCGGCAAGGAGGAAGAAATCTCTCACTTTCCCTCCACTTTTACAATCTCTCGAAGAATTCAAAACTCCTCGAAGTTCCTCTGAATCTCTTCCTTTCTTTACAACACACGGCAAGGAGGAAGAAATCTCTCACTTTCCCTCTACTCTTACAATCTCTCAAAGAATTCCTCAAACAAGGAGGAAGAAATCTCTCACTTTCCCTCCACTCTTACAATCTTAAAGAGTTCCTCACAATATTGGAACCTTTCTAACCTCTATGAACTCTCTCTAGCACCTCCTAAAAGAATTCCTCAGAATTTAGACTATCTACACTTGTTTCACACTTCAATTTTGAGTCTTCCCCTCTTCAAGACCATCCTAACATCCAGGACCTCTCTATATTTTGGCCAAAAATCTTCTTTTAAAGTTGTGGATGAGCTTTCCCAAAAGTTGCCTAAGCATCCCTCCAAAATTTGTCCTTATCCAAAGCCTAGTTGTTGATAACTACCGAGCTTGCCGTCGCCAGCCTCGAGGGCGTCGTCGGCAAACCATCTTAATCAATTAATTATGGAGTCTAAAAAAAATCTCATCGTCGGTGGCGTGGATGACACTATCGGCGCCCTAGTTCAATTCTTCACATTTTGGTCCTTTTTGCTCCAAATTTGCTCCTTTTCGCACCTTTTTTATCCAATGACCCTATTTCATCATTCTCGCAATAAAATATCAAAAATATCTTTCTTTAAAGTGCAATATCATAAAAAATAATATAAAATAGGTATAAAAATCTCAATATATTTTCCTTTGGTCAAAGACTGCTCTTATATCTGTGGAAGCTCTGTTTTTAGGAAGATTCGACGAATTTGGATTCTTTTTAAAGTGTTTTTGGATGCGCCTATTAAAGAATAGACCTAAACTCTATTTAGGACTGAAATTTAATCAGAACCCCCCTGGCACCATTGCAACTTCTTCCACTCATTTTCAATTTTCCTCTTCACACACCTACATTTCGCGTCATTCGACACCATTAGTTAGTTATTATTTTTATAGTTTTGATTTTTTTTTGTGAGTTTAACTGTGAATTCTTCTCTAAGAAGTGTTGTAGAGGAAGAGAAGTGAGATAATTCTTCTTCCTACTTTTCCTAAGAGAGTCTACAAATGATTTGCTTTGAGAAAGAGTTTCAGATAAATGTTATTTGTTTATTATTGTTGTATGAACTTTCTTTTATATATGAAATTTGTGTTTTGTTGTATCTTTTCATGATGTCTTAGTAGATTCATTTATCTATCTCTATATTCTGAGATATGGTGAAATGAAGAGATAATGTGGATGTGTCAATGTTAAAATTTAAAATATATTGTAACTATCTTTCAACTCCGCTCTTAATTTACTTTTCGATCTGCCAATTGAATTGTTAAAATATGTTGTAAAACATATGATCTGGTAAATGAAGTATGAGTTCTACAACAGAGTTAGAATCACATTTAAGTCCATGAATGAGTATTTTGTTAATGGAAGTAAGTGCAAATAAATAGAGAAATATACTTTGTTGGGTATAGAACTTGAGATTTCTAGGGTGATAGACTAAAAATCCTCAATTTGATCTTAGTGCTTAAAAACTAAAGCGCGAGTTAACATTCAGGGGAAGGGAAGTGGGAGCTCTAGAGTGGGAGCCAATATCCTCCTAGCCTATCCATGGATTCAAAGACTAAATATAAGATTAGCCAATGATTTTCTATAACATTGATTCAGGGTAGCGAATTAAAATGTCTCCTATTTGGCAAAATACATATTTAAACTATTTATTTCATCTCATTTTGCCAAAAACTTATTGTAGTGGGAAAGATGTTTTTTCATAGTAGAAAACTTCATCATATAAACATAATTTAGTAGTTATTAATTTTATAACCTGCTTTTAAATTTTGCTAGTAGTAAATAATTTAGTTTTGATAGTATCTTAAACATTCAAAATTAGTGATAGTAATTTTGTTTGATTTCTGTAAATTTCCTAGTTAATTTATCATTTCAAATTTAAACCTTCCCCGTGGGATCGATATTTGGGACTTAAACAGAAAGTCTTACATTACTTGATAATAATATGTATACTTGCGTAGAATCTCAATCTTAATATCTTAACGTTATTATTAATAAAATACCACATCAAGTTTTTGGCACCGTTATAAAGCGGAGTTAACTTTATAAATTTTACATAACTATATTCAACCAGAGTCACTCGCATCAAAATTTCTCGAAGGCTTTCCTCTCTTTACTTATGGAGCTATAGAAATTTCTAAATATATTTGCATAAAATCCAAATAAATTTGCAAAATCATAAGTCAAACTCCAAAAGTAAGAATACTTGGTAAAAAACATTTCACCATGGATTCTCTTTAAACTTCTTCAGCAAAAACTCAAATTTTTGGATTTCCATAATTTAGGAGAAATCCATGTTGAAAAGAAAAAAATTCTAAATTAAAGTGAAGTTCTTACCAAAAGAATATAGAATCCAAGACTTTTTAGCCTTCAAATCTCCTCAAATCCGCCAAATAGCAAGCCTTAAGTCGAGTTTCAGCCTTAGTTTAGAGGTAGGAGATGACTCAAGCAGTAAAAAAAGAGGTTTTATAGATGTTTTTTTGTGGTTTTATGTAAATATGGGAGTTTTTGGGAAACTGGCGCCTCTTGCGCCAACACCAAAAAATTTCAGATTTTGATTTTCTTTTGAAATCGGTTGTATACCACACCACGTCAACCTCTAAATGACTTAATTAAACACTTATATTTATAATTGAACAATCTTCTAACAAATTTTTTTACAAACAACCCAAAGTTCACATATATATATATATATATACATATATATA
>JXCR01065242.1:312070-324282 GCA_002079205.1 Phalaenopsis hybrid cultivar
GAAAGTTATGACATCCGTTTGTTCTACGAAACCAATATATTGGCCGACAAATTCCCCTATTTAATATAAGAAATTAAACAGGGTTTACATTATGCTGGGTTCGGGAAAAGCTTCCTATAAGGGCAAGCCCCTATAGTTAATTACATCTTAGGTAACAGAAGTTACTTAATAATACTCTCAATAGAATCAAGAAAAATTACCTTCAAGGAGTTCTAATGGTAAGGATATTTTAAAGATATTGGATGGAGAAATATGAAAGGGATTGGTTCCAATTTGAAACATTTGGTTTTGGAGTCCAAAGGAGGAAACACTAGAGGATGTCACGGATCCGATGGAGAACTTTCGGTGACCTCCCAAGTTATCCTATTATTTGGCTTCAATCATTTAAATGTTTCATCCTGCAATTTTTATTTATTAGGATTTACATTTGTGTGAAGCAATCAGCACAAANTTAGGAAAAACCCACCGTCGGTGGCGTCGGGGGTGTCGTCGGCACCCAAGGCAAAAATTGCACAGTTTCTCTATAGTCCGAATGCGTTCCAATTTTTCTCAATAGATTCATTTGTTATGATGATTCAAGGGTAATTAAGAGTAGTAGAGCTTAATACTACCACAAAATAACAATAATTTCAAATAAAAGCTACTATAATTGCAATAAAAATAAAGATAACTATGGGTTGCCTCCCATAAAGCGCCTGGTTTAACGTCGTTAGCATGACCTATTCAGGTGTTATTAAGGTTGACTGATCATTAAAACCTCTTTAAAATTTTGTCTTTTACCCTCAAAATATGGTTTTAATTTGTGTCCATTTACTTTAAATCTATTTCCAGTTTTTTGATCTTCAAACTCAACAGCTCCGTAAGTATAAACTTGAGTCACAGTAAAGGGTCCTAACCAATGAGACTTCAATTAAATAACTTTAGCCTAGTGTGGTAAAGCACAATTTCTTGTCCTGGTTCAATGTTTTTTTGTTAATTCTCCGATCATGCCATAACTTTGTTTCTCCTTATAAATTTTGTCGATATCATAAGACTCATTTCTTAATTCTTCCAATTCATTTAATTGTAACAATCTCTTCTTACCAAATATCTTTCAAATTATAATTGAATTCTTTAATCGCCTAATATGCTTTATGCTCCAATTCTACTATTTCAAATTATAATTGAATTCTTTAATTGCCTAATATGCTTTATGCTCCAATTCTACTGGTAAGGATTTCTTAATTCTTCCAATTCATTTAATTGTAACAATCTCTTCTTACCAGCATCTTTCAAATGTTCTTTCAATTCATTTAATTGTAACAATCTCTTCTTACCAGCATCTTTCAAATTATAATATCTTTAATCGCCCAATATGCTTTATGCTCCAATTCTACTGGTAAGTGACAAGTCTTTCAAAAAATCAGTCTTAATTCATTCAATTGTAACAATCTCTTCTCACCAGCATCTTTCAAATTATAATTGAATTCTTTAATCACCCAATTGTTATGCTCCAATTCTACTGGTAAGTGACAAGCCTTTGCAAAAATCAGTCTATAAGGAGTCATCAATTCTACTGGTAAGTGACAAGTCTTTCCAAAAAATCTATCTGTAAGGAGTCATTCCAATATAAGTTTTATAAGCAGTCTTGTAAGCCCATAATGCGGTATCCAGTCTAGTGGACCAATCTGTTCTACTAGGGTTTACAGTCTTTTTCAAGTATTTGTTTAATCTCTATATTAGAAACTTCTGCTAACCCACTGGTTTGGGGATGATAGGCACTAAAGATTCTATGAATAATATTAAATTTTTTTGCCAATCTCTGAATATATTTATTCCTAAAATGGGATCCTCCACTAGTGATAATCATTCTAGGCATTACGTATCTAGTGAAAATATTTTTTGTTAAAAATCTTGAAACACTTTTAGCTTTACACCGAGGTAAAGCTTGTGCTTCAATCCACTTAAACACATAGTGTACTCTAATTAATATATAATTTCTCGACTGAAGGAATAAATGGTCCTATAAAATCTAATCCCCAAACATCAAAGATCTCAACTTCTAACATGAAATTCAGAGGCATTTCATTTCTTCTAGATATATTGCCTACTCATTGACATCGATCACAAGTTTTTATGTATCTATAAACATCTCTAAAGATAGTAGCTAATAAAATCCAGCTTGTAAAATTTTATAAACAGTTTTATCAATCTCAAAATGTCCACAAAATTCAGAATCATGACATTTCTGAATGATTAGCTCAGTTTCTTCATATGGTACACATCTTCTCATAATCAAATCCTTACATTGTTTATATAAATAAGGCTCATCCCATAAATATGCTTTTGCATCATGAAAGAACTTCCTCTGTTGTTGCAATGTCAGCATAGGTGACAAAATATCACTTACAATATAGTTAACAATATCAGCATACCATGATATTTTTCACTCATTAATATTATAAAGTTGTTCATCAGGGAAACTGTCTGTAATTTCATTATCAGTGTCAGATAATTCATGATTTTCTAATCTTGACAAATGATCAGCAATTTGATTATCAATTTCCTTTCTATCAGTAACCACAAGATCAAATTCTTGCATTAAAACTATCCATCTAATCAACCTTGGTTTGACATCCTTCTTTTGCATCATATATTTAATAACAGAGTGATCGGTATGCACAACACATTTAGCTCTAATTAAATAAGATCTAAAGTTGTCTAAAGCATACACAATGGCCAGTAACTCTTTTTCAGTAACAATATAATTAAATTGTGCATCATTAAGAGTTTTACTAGCATAGTATATAACTTTAAAAATGTTTTCATACCTTTATCCAAGGATAGCTCCAATAGCACAATCACTAGCATCACACATCAATTCAAATGGTTTCTCCTAGCTAGGTGAAACTATAATAGGGGCTGTGATTAATTTTTCCTTTAATAACTCAAACGCATTTAAACAGCTTTTAATAAATTCAAATTTCGTGTTCTTTTCTAAAAGTTAGCATAAGGGTTTGGTAATTTTGAAAAAATATTTAATAAAACGCCTGTAAAAACCAACATGTCCAAGAAAACTCCTGACCACTCTTACGTTAGTAGAAGGTGCTAGTTTAGATATAGCTTGAACTTTTGCAAGGTCTGCTTCCATACCATCTTCCAAAATTTTATGCCCTAACACAATTCCCCCTGCAACCATAATTTGACATTTCTTCCAATTTAGAACCAAATTAGTTCTTTTGCATAACTCTAAAACTTTTTCAAGGTAATTTAAGCGCGTCAAATGATGTTCCAAATATAGAGAAATCATCCATAAATACTTCCATTCCTTCATCAATTAATTTACTAAATATGGACATCATATATCTCTGGAAAGTTGCAGGTGCATTACATAATCCGAAAGACATTCTTCAAAAAGCAAAAGTTTCAAAAGGACTAGTAAATGTTGTCTTTTCTTGATCCTCAGGAGCAATAGGAATTTGAAGGTAACCGGTATATCCATCTAGAAAATAAAAATATTTGTGCCCAACAAGTCTATCTACTATTTGGTCTAAAAAGGGTAAAGGGAAGTATCTTTCCTGGTGGTAGTCTTTAATTTTCTATAATCAATGCAAATACGCCACCTAGTAACTTATCTGATAGGTATTAATTCGTTGTTTTTATTTTATTTCAACAGTCACTCCTCGTTTCTTAAGACAAATTAAGAACACATTGAGTTGGACTTACCCACGCAATATGTGAAATAGGATATATAATTCCAGTGTCTAACCATTTCAAAAGTTCCTTCTTAATTACTTCTTTCATCATTGGATTTAATCTCCTTTGTGAATCAACTCTTGTTTTATATTGTTCATCTAATATAATTTTGTGCATACAGATGGAAGGACTGATTCCCTTAATATCAGCTAAGATCCAACCAAAAGCTTTCTTATATCTTTTCAATGTATCTAACAGTCTTTGCTCTTGCAAATCATTTAATTCTGAAGATATAATAACAGGTAATGTAGATGAGTTTCCCAAAAACACATACTTCAAGTGGCTAGGCAATAATTTCAACTCAAGTTCAGGTGGCTTTATAATTGACGGAAATATATTCTTATCAGCATTTTCTGTAATATCCAACATCTCAAATCTTTTCTGAACATAAAAATAGATTCTTATCAGCATTTTCCGTAATATCCAACATCTCAAATCTTTCTTGAACATAATAAAATAGATTTTTATCAGCATTTTTTGTAATATCCAACATCTCAAATCTTTCCTGAACATAATCTAATTCTTGTTCCAAAATATCTTCATCACTCTCTTCAAATTGTTCTTTCTCTTTAAAGTGTTCGTTAAAATGTTCTTTCAATAGATGTTCACTAATTTTCATCCGAAAACATTCATTATCTCTTTCAACAACAGGGTATTTCATAGATTTTGCAATGTTAAAAGTCACTTCTTGATCATTAACTCTCATAAGTAATTCTGCTTTTTGAACATCTATCATAGCTTTTCCAGTAGCTAAAAATGGTCTCCCCAAATTGATAGATATTTCTTTATCTTCTTCCATATCTAAAACAATGAAATCCACAGGAAAGATAAATTTATTCACTTTTACTAACACATCTTCTATAACTCCCTTAGGATATGTAACTGAACGATCCGCTAACTAAAGAGTTACAGAAGTAGGTGAGACTTCTCTTAATCGTAATCTTTTGAAAATTGATGGAGGCATAAGATTAATGCTGGCTCCCAAATCACATAAAGCTCTTCCATAAAATCTTTCACCAATAGCACACGCTATAGTGAAACTGCCAGGATTTTTTAATTTTTCATGATGCTTTTTCTGAATAATTGCACTACACTCTTCGCTAAGTGCAACAATTTCATTTTCCATGAACTTCCCTTTTTTGTTTGGAATATCTTTCATAAATTTCACATAATTAGGCATTTGCTTTAAAGCTTCTACAAAGGGAATATTTACCGTTAATTTCTTAAAAATTTCTAAAAATTTGAAAATTTATTTATTCTGTTTGTGTTGCTTCAATCTTTGAGGAAACGGTTGTGGATGTTTCTTCACAGTAATCTTCATTTGCGTAAATTGATATTCTAAGTCTGGGTATTCATGATGCATTTCTTTTTTGGTATCCACTTTTTTTTTTCAATTTTCGTTTCTTTTTGTACTCTTGTCTCCAATTCTTTTCCACTTCATAATTATATCGCTTTGATTTGTTCTTTTTCTTGATCTTTAGGATTTGATTCCACAGTACTAAGAAAAGATCCTAATGTTTGGTTACTAAGCACAGTTACGATATGCCTTAATTGATTTTCCATATTCTTAATAGCAGTTCCTTGAATTTGTAAATGATTTCCTTGAATTTGTAATTAATTTCCTTGATTCTGCAATTGTTGACCCATTTTTAATATTAGCTCTTCCATAAACAACTTCTTCTCCTTAATTTGAGTGTTACTGTTAAATCTTGGAGGATAAGAAGGTCTATAGTTAACATTTCCTTGGTTGGTCGAATTTCCTAATGGGTTCACTGGGTTGTTTGCCCATTGTTGATTTGTAGAAGAATTGTTATTAATCCTGGGTTATAATAGTTCGAATATGGGTTGTTGGGTCTATTAATAGCATTTAAGGTTTCAACTGGGTTACAATAGTTCGAATAAGGGTTGTTGGGTCTATTACTAGCATTTAAAGTCTCATATGAAGGTTGAACATCCACAGGTTATAATAGTTCGAATATGGGTTGTTGGGTCTATAATAGCATTTAAGGTTTCATATAAACCAATTGTTGATTTGTAGAAGAATTGTTATTCCAATTAAAATTTTGATGATTCTTCCAACCTGGGTTTATTTGTAGAAGAATTGTTATTCCAATTAAAATTTGGATGATTCTTCCAACCTGGGTTGTAATGGTTTGTAGAAGAATTGTTATTCCAATTAAAATTTGGATGATTCTTCCAACCTGGGTTATAATAACATTGTTGATCTGTAGAAGAATTGTTATTCCAATTAAAATTTGGATGATTCTTCCAACATGGGTTATAATAGTCAAATAATGTTGTAGGTCTATTAATAGCATTTAAAGTCTCATATGAAGGCTGAACATCCACAAATTGCCCGAGATGAATTCTCTTCCATCATAGGAGCTGTTGGAGAATAATTCATCCCATAATGATCTAATTAATAAATTCTCTTCCATCATTGGAGGTGTTGGAGAATAATTGATTTCATAATGATCTAATTTCTTTGATATTACAACAATATGTGAAGCTAACATAGATATTGCATCAAAATCATGGATACTAGCTACTCTTTTAGGATTTACCCATTCAGAGGGCCATTAAAAATTATTGGTAGCCATTTCTTTTATTAACGAATAAGCCTCATCAAAAGGTTTTGACATTAACGAACCACCAGTAGCAGCATCTATAATCGATCTAAGAGATCCCACAAATCCATTATAAAGAGTTTGAATTATCAACCAATCTGGTAACGAATGATGAGGGCATTTCAAAAGAAGATCTTTAAATCTCTCCTAAACTTCATATATTGACTCTCCATCAAACTGACTGAACGATGTTATCTCATTTCTAAGTTTAGCAGTTTTGGATGGAGGGAAATATTTGAATAGAAATTTCTGTGAAAGCTCTCCCCAAGTTCTAATAGATCCTGGTGCTAACGAATTTAACCACATCTTAGCCTTATCCTTCAGTGAAAAAGGAAAAAGTCTAAGTCTAATAGCATCATTTGAGACTCTATCATATTCAAAAGTAGCACACAGTTCTAAAAAGCTAACGAGGTGTAAGTTAGGATCTTCATTTGGTGTACCTTCGAATTGATTGTTTTGTACAATTTGGATAATAACATGTTTAAGCTCAAATGAATTAGCAGCTACATCAGGATTTTAGATAGATAAGTAAATTTCATCTGTTGAGGATTTACATAATCTCGTAAGGGTCTAGGTTGGTGTTCATTCTCTATTCCTTGATTTTTCAAATTGTTTTCCATTGTATCAGAGTTTCTAGGTTCTCTTCTCAACTTTCTAATCTTTCTAACAGTGTGTTCTAATTTCGAATCATAGGGTATAAGATTTTCAGGGCCAAATTTACGCATACAATTTGAAATCAGTACACAGTAAAATTGTTAACTAAATATGAAAATAAGTTGCAATTCAAGTAAAAATTTTCTAATAATCATAATTTGTCGTTACTATAATCGTAATTTTTGTTACTCACTCCCAGAAAAAGGCGCTAAAAACTTGACCGCGACTTTATATATGCTTAAAAACATAAGTATTTAATATTGCTACTAAAAGATTTAATTCCTCAGCAACTATACCAAAACCTTAATAACAGTTATAGATTCGATAAATATGGATGAAATAAATACTTAATAATTGTAAAGTCACACTTATCAACGCAAGTATACATATCGCTCAAGTAATACAGGGCTCTAATAGAGTCNAATTCAACTTTGAAATCAAACCATACAAACTAACATTGAAGACTAAATATAAAAAAATTTACAAATAACACATATAATGTTTTGTAATAAAAGTAAACAAAATCCAACACAACACATAACACACACAAGCAATCATAATTAAGATTTCCATAAAAAAATGAGTTCAAACATCATTTTTTTCTTTCGTCTTCTTGTATGCTTCCTATGGATCTGTAGTGAACATACAAGTTGTAAATAGGTCGGTGAGGAAATTCAACCATCGAGTCTTTTTTGACCCAAGCATTTTTCTAAAATAATCACACCATACCTTCTACATTTCACCCGGTATATTCAAATTGTTCCTTCATCCTCCGTTCCAAATGATCAAATATATCGGAAATATTTCCACTCGAATTCATAATATTTAGCACCTCTTGCTCGAACTTCTTGGTTCTTTTCAAAATATCATGAGTAATATAAGGAAAGCGGGGTTTAATAGGTGATGAATTTTGAGATGATATCCATAAGAAGATTCATATTGTTCTCCTCTCCATTTCCTATGCAGTTGAAACAAACCTCTGGGTCCATTGGCTACCAAGTGGGAACACTTTTTCCCAAATTTTATAAGGCACTTATGACTAGCTGCTTAGAAGGAATATGGTAGATGGATATCCTAGCCCATAAGTTGATTTGTTAATAATCAAACCCAAAATAGATTTTACAATTAAAGCACCCACATGAATAGGTCTTTTGGTTTGAATACAATAATTCAAAATAACACTTTCCTTCGTCACATTACTGATTTTCATAGCAGGAAGTAGTTTTGATGCATTAAAGAAATGCCACACCTTCAATGCAGGATTCAATAAAGATGATAGAAAACTTAAATGTCAATTATCTCTTGTCTCCCAATTTACATCTTCATCTATAAAGAATCGATATAGTTCATCCATGTTATCTCTTGTATGGATGAATTTTACATAGTGACAAATAGGAACAATTTCAATCATAAACATGTTGTTTATTCTTAAAGGAGTAAATGACACCCACGTGCCTCAGACATAGATGACTCTTTCGTTAATTCCATGAAGATTACCATAAAACTCTTTCACTATAAGAACTACTACCGCAGTAGTGGTATAACAAAGTACTTCACAGTATCTCTGTTCCATAGTCTCTCCCAGTCGAGTATTAGGTGTGTAGAATCCTCAATTCACAAATCCTTGCTCCTTGATTAATTTCTTCTTCATAAGAACTTGATCATATAACTTCTTCGCATCGAAAATGATCAACTTCCTCCTGTTGAAAATTTCGTATCTAGCGATTACTTTAGAGTGGTAAGACATAATATTTAAAAAATGGTGACACTCCATTCTTTTTTCACTTAAAATAACTTCAAAATTCTATTTTTGGGAGTTACTATGAAGAAAACCTGCCAAAAACTGCCTAAAACTGCCTAAAACTGCGTTTATAATCATTTAAATTTGTTTAGGTAACCGCAGTGCTTCTGGCACCTCATGCGTCAGTTCAGATTTCTACACTGTTTCATATTTTATCCAAATGTCTCTCAAATCTTCTATATAATTTGGTAACTAAAGAAGTTTTAATGTATTTTCTTAATATGAAAGTCTATGAAGTACAAGAAATTCAAAAATAAAGCATAAATATAGATATATATAATATAAAATACTACTTATAAAAACACAAAAACAACAAAAACAAAGATAAATATGGGCTGCCTTGCACAAAGGGTTTGGTTTAATGTCATTAGCCTGACATACCTAGTCTTTACTCTGGGTGACCCAACATTATAGTGTATTTAAAATTTGGCCTTTGACCACCAATATATAGTTTCAATTTGTGCTCATTCACTTTAAATATCTTTTCAGTCATGAGATCTTCAATATTAACAACTCTATAAGGATAGACTTTTACAACTGTGAATGGCCCTGTCCACCTAGACTTCAGTTTTCAATGAAATGATTTCAATCTTGTATTGTATCATAAAACTTTCTGTCTAGGCTCAAATTCTTTTATTATTAACTTCCAATAATGTCATTCTTTCATTTTCTCCTTCTATATTTTAGAATTATCTTAGCATGAAATAAGATTCGTTTATTATTTCTTCAAGCTCACTCAGTTACAATAATCTTTGCTCACCAACATGTTTTAAATAACAATTAAACTTCTTAATAGTCCAATAAGCTTTATGCCCCAATTTTACTACTAAGGGATAAGCCTTCCCAAAAACTAATTTATATGGGGACATTCTATAATGCAATATCTAATCTGGTAGACCAATCCATTTTATTAGGGTTTACAATTTTCTATAGTATTATTTTAATTTCACGATTAGATACTTCAATTAGAACAATAGACTAGAGATGATAAGCAATTGAAATCCCATGTATAATATCATATTTTTCAATCAAATTCTCTATTCTTTTGTTCTGAAAGTGAGATCCTCCATTAGAAATGATCACTTTTGGCATTTCATATCTTGTAAAAATATTTTTGATTAAAAATTTGAAACACTTCGAGCATCACATCAGGCTAAAGCTATTGTTTCAATCCATTTTGATACATAGTTGACTTCAATAAAATATATAAATTTCTAAATGAAGGTATAAATAGTCCAATAAAATCTAATACCCAAACATCAGAGATTCCAACCTCTAAAGAAAAATTTATGGGCATTTCATTTCTTTTGGAAATATATCCTACTCGCTTTCATTGATCACATTGTCGGCACTATTTTTGGTGTGTGGTTTGCCCGTAAGAAGCTGTCGGTCATCGGAATTGAAATCCAGTTACCCGCTTCGAAAGGACGTTAAAAAAGTTGAGTTTTGAAAAAGATGAAGTCAAACTGACTCCATAATTTNACAATCAGCGGCGGAATGTCGTGTGTGAGGGAAGAGAGAAGACGATTTCAGCGGCCAGGGGTTCGACCGTCGAGCTCGACTGCGGCCGATCGCGGGAGAAGAGTCGCGTGCGAAAGCTAGGGCTCCGCCCGAGCGGCTCTCGGTCGAAGCAGAGGAAAGTCGCGCATGGGTTAGATGAATAGAGATTAGGTTATATACATATTATGTAAGTATGAAAATATTTNTGCGGGTTAGATGAATAGAGATTAGGTTATATACATATTATATAAGTATGAAAATATTTAATTTTTTTTTTAAAATAAAAAAATTGATTTGCACATTTTAATTCGTGTGAAATCATTGCAAATTGGATGTTCCTTTTAGGTAATTTTGATGCTCCGGACGCATTGACGCGAGCCGTTTCGCCGTCGGAAGTCGTTTTGACGAATTCATCGATTTGCGTGCCAATTTTCTCGTGTCGAAAGTATANTCTCAACATATTTAAAATTAATTTCTCTATGTTTCTTTGGTTTGTATGTGTGATGAATTGTATTCTATTCATGATATTTTTTTGAGATTAGACAAATTGAAATACTAAAAATCCTTATGATCTAGGACTATTGATCGTAGGCTAGAAGAATAAGTGTGAATACACTCAAATCATCAAGTGGAATGATAAGATTTCCTGTTAGAGATTAACACCTAATATGGGACTAAAGGATCCATAGGAAACTTTGCATAGTTAAGTAAAAGTTTACTGTAGTAATAGTTTTCAATGCTTCTTAATATCTATGAATAGAGTAAGGAGTATTTGTCCTCTATTGTCAAATTTAGAATGAAAATTCATTAGAAGAATATTGAGGATTCACACGATCCAAGTCAAAAGAGCATTATTCTCACCATAGAAAATACAACCGTGTAGATTTAGAGTTTTGTAAAATTAGGATTTTTGAATTCTCTTAAATTTCATAAACTTGTGACCTTTCAAACAAAACCTAGGATTAATAGAATAGAAATTTCCCCCAGGATTAATACATGAACATTTCAATCCATATGCTACTTGATCGACAAATATAATTCATGATTTAGTGCTTCATTACATCACATATCAAGTTTTTGCACTTATGAATTCAAATTTTTATTTCTTTGAAATATTTTTTACTTAGAGAGTGTCGTTTCTTAGAATATTTCCTTTAATTGTGTCATGATTATAAATGAATCCTATTAGGAAGAACCATCATTGGATTNATTTTTATTACATCACTGAAAACACAATAATTGTAAGCCACAATTTACCATGAATTTTCAAAAAATTTAACTTCAAGTATTATGTTATTTGAGGTCAAGTAATGTCTGAATTTGACAGTTTTTAATATGTAAAAAATATATTCCTTATATTTTCTTGGTTATTATTGTCATTTTTTGCTTTTATGTTAGTTAAGAAGGCCATATGGGGTGCATAAGGAGCAAAATTGAATGTTAAGTCATAGACTCACACATAGGTGCCCAAGCTTAATGCCATAATGCTTGTACCAACCAATAATTTACCAAAATGCAGAGCACATGGAAAATAGGCACCCCATTCTAGGAAGCGGTCGCCTAGTCTGACGCCTAGGTGCTAGAAGAAAAGCGATCCAACATGTGTGAATGATAGAGGAGTTAGAAAGTCAATGCATGTTATGGAGTCTAGATGTATGAATAAAGATTTCTTACCAAGGAGGCGGAAGCCCAACGTCTCAATTCAAGCACCTAGGAGCCTAACACTGCCTTTGGACAATTTTGCTTAGTTTGGATGACATTTAAAACTAGTCAACATTTAAATGTAAAATTTATTTTCCATTTGGCATTCATACACATTTGGGTGGAGGGGGGGGAATGAACCTCTTTCTCATGGTATCTTCCTTCTTCTTCAAATCCATCTCCCATGAAGACAT
>JXCR01065242.1:327029-423999 GCA_002079205.1 Phalaenopsis hybrid cultivar
CAGCCGCCGAGTGGGATCAGCCCTGCGTTGTTCGGGGGGCAGATGACTGAGGAGGAGGTCGAGAGTGTCAACAAAAGGTGAGATCGATCTGTCGTTCGTATTTGATTCTCGTTGGTATTCGTTATGGTTTGTTGGGTGTGCTTTTAATGTTGCACTTTTGTTTTTTTCTGTTTCTTTGGATGTTTGCTTGACAGTTTTGTTTTCAACGATCCATCTGGTTCATTAGTCTGATTTGAAGCACTCACTTGGATTCTAATCATTTTTTTTCTTTTAGGAGACCTGGTTTTTAAGAATGCCTTTCGATTGAGTGGGTTGGGGGGTCATTACTGTTCTGTTGCTGCGTTTGGATGAATACTTTTTGACTTTCTTCATGTTGAGCTGTCTTTTTTTTTTTTTTGGCGATAAAGGCATGCTAGCTTTCTAAATATTAAATGACTCTGTATTAGTACGTTGTGAGGTACATACCTATTCTTTGGAAATTTGATCGGACAGTTTATGACTAGTTTTCTTGTATTTTGAGATGTTGGTTTAAAGGGAATCTGAACATTAACTTTGTTGCATGCAAATAAATTTGTGGCAGCACAGTGAGCGAATAAAATTTTGATTTTGTATAAAGATTTAGCACACATAAAGATAAAATAAGTGTTTAATACGACACACCAAATTTTAAACGTGAAAAAGTTTGATAGGAAAAACTATTGTGCTTGAAAATTAATATGATTCAATAATTCTAAATCATAGGTTACAAATGATATCTTTTTTCATAATTTGATGGGGCATTGGTATCTTACTATAGACATGAATTGTATAGAATGAATTCCATATTGAAAATTGAAGGAGTTTTGAGGCATTGGAGTTGTCTTCAAGAGATGGTTTGCTATTTATTTGATCATTCTTGTTTGAGGAATGGATTTAAGTGACCGAATAGTCCAAATTAATCTTAATGTTGAAGACATGTTTTGGTCCTATTAGCAATTTTATTCGTTGATGTTATTGTGACTGTTAAGTAACAAAGTTGGTGGATGTAACCATTTATGTATTAACGGCGTATATTCATCTTATAGGCGATGCCATGCTTTGATGACATGCATTAGTCTAAAAGCGATGATATGTGACAAAGTTGGCTAGTGTAAGTAGTCATAAGATTATAGTTTTATGACAGTGGTTGGTAGACCGTAGTTGGGTGATAATATTCAAGTGATTATAATTAGATGATAATGGTCAGATGAGGATGGATTAATGATAGAGGTTTGCAACTATATATCGTGGCCGAAAAATCATGGTCACGTGATGATAGTTGGGCAATGACAGTCGAGATATTATAGATGGGCAATGATGATTGAGCGATTTTAAATGGGCGATAATGGTTGGAAGGTTATGAACAAACATCAGTGGTTAGACAACCATAGTAGAAAGATTGTAAATGCATGACAAATGTCATACGATGGAGGTCGGGCAATCGTAGACTGGTGATGATGGTCGGGTGCCCGTAGTCAAGCGATTGTGATTGGGCTATCTTAGATGGGTGACAAAGTTTAGGTAAGTTTAGTTGGGCATCTGTGATCAGGTGACTATGGACAAACAATCATGGTTTAGTGATAATTTGGCGATGGTGGTAGCCCGCCAGTGGCAATGATCCAATGGAGCTAGTAGGGCATTCGTGGATGGGTAATGATTGTCAAACAATGATAATTAGATGACTGAAGTTAGGGATCGTAGGTGGGCTTTGGTGGTAATTCGACTGTAATCTGTGAGGCATGAATATGGACATTGAGAAATAGATATGATACGAACATGGCAACATGATATAATTATAAATATATAAGATATAACATGTCCTATACATATTTTATATTTAATGAATTATTAATATAATATATAATTGTTTCTTATTTTCTACTGAAGACATAAGATTGTTGTATTTTTACATAAAAATAATCAATAATAGCAAAAAAAAAAAGCTAAATATACAAGAAAAAATGTAATACGAAACTCTAAATACATTATAACGATTTCGTAATATACAAACCATAGTTAAATAAATGTTTGAATAAATGCATAAGCAATAGTAACCTATTGCATCTAATGATTTTATACATCATAGCGAAATAAAGACTCTTAATGGATTTGTTCAAACGAGCACAATTTCTATGAACCATAGTGAAGTTTCTTTGTCTTACTTGCAAGCTATGAATTTAGTAATTCGCGTTGGGCTTTTTCTTATTCCTCGGACTTTGTATTTAGCCTTTAATTGTAGTTTTGAGAGAACTTTGAATGAGCTCCATTTAACTTTTTTTCATTCCATTCTATCTTCATCGTCTTGGCATGTTGTTTTGAAATGTGCTTCTCATCTTTGTTTCTTCTTTGAAATGAGTTTTAAGCAAATTCTTGGCGTCGTCATTGCCTTCTGCACCTTAGTGTGAGAAAAGTAATGTTTGGCAACATTTTTTTTTTGGTTTAGCCATGAGTTGCATCTCGTGTCTCTCGTCTCCAGTATTATGTCTCTGATGTGTCCTCATCATGTCCTGATAGTGTCCATGCCGTGTTAGCGCCCAAATTTACTGTAAAAAAATTTCGACGTTGTTTGTTGTAAGTCGAATATGTGTCAAAGCCGTGCTCGTGTCTGACACAGACACATGCACCATGTCTGACACCAACACATGCACCATTTAGAAGTGTTCGTGCTTCATACATGACAATAGATGGGCAGTAGTAGTTCAATGATGGAGACGACAATTTGATGGTTGTCTAATAACTTTATTTAGATGATGACAGTCTACTGTAATGAATGGATGGTGGGGTTCGATGACATTGGATGGGATGTGGTAGTTTGACAATGGTGGATGGGTGGTGTTAGTTTGACAACGGTGGATAGGTAACAATAGTTTGATAGTGGTGGATGGGTAGTATTAGTTTGACGACATTGTATAGGCTGTAGGTTTTATTTGTCATCCGTGGTCGCATGGATTGACAGTAATGATTCGTTAAAGCTTTAGGACCTTCTAAGCCTCTAAGTTTTTGGGCACTGTCCACCCTTATCCAAAGAAGGAAAGTTATTTATAGATTGAGCGCAAGATTCTCAGTAAAAATTGCTAAAATATAAAACTCTCCATCAAATGGCCTAGTGTGATCCCCTTGATTATAAGATTTTTTATGAGTTTGAAACCCTTAATGATGTTTGAATCAAGCGATATTGGGCTCATGTATTCTTCTCGTCGAAAAATTTAGCTCGATTATAAATTTGCCATAATCAGAGTTTGTGTTCTTGAATTTGACTCTAGGAGTTATGCATGAAGATTTGTGCTTGATCAAGTGAATTCGTTAGTGGCATATCAAACCTAATTTAACTTGCACGTTTATTTTTTTTCTTAAACTGACAATACATTCTCAATTTGAGGATTTTGTTAAAGTAATCTAGATTGTGTAATCTTATGCAAGGGCACTAACTGGTTTATTCTTTAATTAATTTACTTACACGTTTATCTGGAATTATATGACTTTTTTTTTAGAAATTTGAATTAATGGGTTGCGAACATGCAGGTTGTAAGCAAACTTGAATTCTCCCTATTGTATGCAACTATGGAATTCTTCTCATTATTTATGTATTCCAAATTTGTAAAACCGCTTTCATACTACTGACTCTCCTGATTTTATACAACCTATCGTCCAAATTTCCAATGCCTGCACATGAACTAATAAAATCAGTTACAAATGTAGTTGTTAGTTAAATGAAGCAAAGATCTTCATGCAAATGCATTTGGTATGATAATATTTTTACATTTGTTTCTTGAGAGACTATTAGACTCTCATTAGTTGTATCCTTATAGTTTGCAGCTTATATAATATACTCTTCCCGTTCTTTTGTTACTCGCTGCGTGATTTAACAAAAACATGGTAGCTGCTGAATGTTCATCTCTTTTGATACATGGAAGGCGTTTGGTTTAGGGAAGAAGCATATAGGAGTTTTATGGATGGATTAAGAACATTGCTTTGTTCACGAAGTAGACATATTTTCAACATATGTTAATTTGGAATGTTATGTATAAAATCTAAATGAATGTGACAATCGTGGGCTAAAATCATATTTTTAATAATGCACACGGCACAGTGATGTGTTGCTAGAAAAAAAAAAATTGCCAAATTACTTTCACATTTTGTTTTAAGCATGCGCTCATTTAAATTAATATATTTTAAATATTTCATTTGTGTGTAGTAAGGATTTTTTTTTATTCTGTTTGTTTCCCTTCTTAAAATTTTTAATTTATTTTAGGAATGCATTACAAACCCTAATCTATATAAGGGTCTCAAATTTTGTAATATGTGTATTTGATTGATTGTTTTAATGAAAGATTAATTTCTATTGAACTTCCGTCTCTCTCTCTCTCTCTTTCTCTCTCTCTCTCTTCCTCTCTCTATCTATTATATCTTTTATTTTCGTTGTTAAGTTCTTTGGCATTAAAAAAAACTATTAGGTGCGGATAGAGGCATTGACTTTATAATATCTCTTGGTATTAGGGATCAATCATTCATCTGCATCTATCTCTTCATTTGATGTCTCCATCCTCTCTTCTCACATCTAGTTGAGCCTTCTTCTATGTGATTTCTGTGCTTATAGCGATGATTGCTTCATGGGATCCTGATTCTCACTTGTCATTGCATATTGTGGTTGCTTTGTTATAACTGTGTTGCTCACCACATGTTCGATGGCTCCAACTCATCTCCCCCTCACTTGTGTTTTGCCTCAACTTCTCACATTTTGCTGGTTCTCTTGTAGCATTTACATGCACCCAAGCACCCTATTCAATCATCACTTCATAGTCTCCTCTCCGTGTAGAGTAACCTCTTCCCTCCGGATTCCCTCCAAGTCTGCAGCTTGCATGTTGCTACGACAGGTCATCCACAAGCTTTTGCTCGCATATCACTGCTCTGTCTTCTGCATCTTGCGTTGTGACATGCTCAACGATTGCTCGCTCATATGCCATTCTGCCGATACCTTTACTTCAATGGCTCGCATGCAACATGCTCCTCGCAAATTGTTTGCCTTTGGGCTTGCCAACTTGTGCCATTTATCCTGCTATGTCTGTNGTGTCTTTTGCATCTTGCGTTGTGACATACTCAACAATTGCTCGCTCATATGCCATTGTGTCGATACCTTTACATCATTGGCTCGTATGCAACATGCTCCTCGCAAATTGTTTGCCTTTGGGCTTGCCAACTTGTGCCATTTATCCTGCTATGTCTGTGTCAGCTTACTATTGCCTGCATTCACATTCTTAGAGGCTGAGGTCCATTCACCCACTTATGCATCTTTAATGGCTCGTTCCACAAGCATGACCAGCTTCTCATTCATATCCTCACTTTTCGCTCTTTTAGTCCTCGTCCCATTTAGATCACAAACATCTTTCTTCAAACAGCTTTATCCTTTTAGCATCACTATCGTCCACTACAGATTTAAAACCTTTCATATCATCATGCAATCTTGTTTGCAATTCAAACTAAACCTTATTAAATAACTCATTTATTATTACTTTGTTTTCTGCTAAGCCATTTTGATCACATCCCATCTCATTAAAGACCACATTAGGCTGCCTAACAATATTCTGTAAGCNGCTCACTTTTCGCTCTCTTAGTCCTCGTCCCATTTAGATCACAAACATCTTTCTTCAAACAGCTTTATCCTTTTAGCTTCACTATGGTCCACTACAGATTTAAAACCTTTCATATCATCATGCAATCTTATTTGCAATTCAAACTAAACCTTATTAAATAACTCATTTATTATTACTTTGTTTGCTGCTAAGCCATTTTGATCACATCCCATCTCATTAAAGACCACATTAGGCTGCCTAACAATATTCTGTAAGCTTCATTATCTGATAAACATCCATCACTTAATCAGCTTCTCAAGCAGCAAACTGTGTCTAATCCTGGTTAATTAGTTGAGTTCAATTCTATCTAGATGTCATTCTACGGGTTAAGAGGTAGAATATTCAAATAACTTGGGATATGTGAACAGATTGATCTCAACTCTAAAAACAAATTTCAAATGTCAAGAGCCATTACGTGTTATTCATAAGAGAGAGATTCTTATATAAGTAATTATAAATAGTATAAGTGAGCAAACTAAATAGTATTTATATTATTGGAATCTAAGAAACGGTTCAATGTAGAAGTAAAAATAATTACTAATGGAAAGAAAATTAGAAGATCACAAAAAAAAAATACTATTAAAATCTGACAGAATTACAGAGTGTAAACTACAACATAAATTCAATAATATCGAATGAAATACTATTGTTGAAAAATTTGCTTTTTTGGTGATGACCTATCAAGCGACTTGATAAAATTTGTTATGAGAAAAAAATTAGAAAGATTGAGTTTGGTAAATCAACAAAATAAACAATTTCTATATTGATTACTCCATTTGCTTTTGACATGTCATTCTTCATTCTTTTATAATAGGCTTTATATAGTGTAAGGTAAGCAATTGATATCACTTAATTCACATTATCATCTATTTCATTTTAAAAGGTAAATCATAAAGGAATTCGTAATAATAAATGTCTAAGTAATTATTAATAATAATGATGCATTTAATCTAGAAGAAATGATAATATTTTTTATAAATTAAAAAAAATTGAGTACTCACTATTGTAAATCTTATATTTAAAAAGAAGAAAATCAACAGTTTATGCTGATTCTACGGAATGACATTGGTTGGTTCAATTTATACAAGGGAGGCGGAAGGCAGGAGGTGAGTTCGTCAAATAGAGTGAGAGGGGGTGGCTGGGAGAGAATGGATGAGACAGTAGACAGAGCAAGAGGGGAAGGGACACTATAGGATCACAAGAGTGTGAGCAACAAATTAAGGGTGAGTTGACTTGGTAAGGATTCTATCTGCTGGTTCGACTGCATTCTAGTAGGGCTTTTGGGCGAGCATGGACCTGTTTAGAGTAGGTTTGTGAAGAACAAGAGTCGAGCACGAGTTGTTGGCAGGTCGATTCCATCAATTGATATGGATAGTGACTACCTTTCAAAATTGAACTAAACAAAAGTAAAGGTTTCATCCTTCTCAAATTTTTCATATTTAGAAGTATGTTTCTATTTAGATTTTTTTTTTGGGTATAAATTATAGATCTTAGATCTAGTTACTATTTATAAGCAAATTGTTTTGATAGAGTTTCTTCAAGGAAGAGATTAAGTGATATAAAAGGAGAGGAGAAGTTAAGAAGAGGAGAAGGGTGAAGGAAGCAATCGATAATCATTCCGGTCACGATCAATGTTTAGATGCGATCGTCAAGTGCTAATTTGAGATATTGAGGAATATTTATTAATTTAGTTAATTCTTTCTTTTTAAATGTAAAATAACAAAATACACGAGTTGGAATGTTTGCAAGATCAATTGATTTATAGGATTGTAACCATGAATAACTTCAAATGGCATTTTATTGGTGGTCTTAGAAACTGAGATATTGTAGGCAAATTCAACAATAGATAATTGCAGGTCGCAATTTCCTAAGCTTCAACTTGTTTTTAAGAAGATTTTCTAATGATTTATTTACCAAATCTCTTGGGTGATTGACCACTGTCGGTCGTTTTATTGTCCAACCTTCGTGGTTTGAAAAAAAATGATGATGTTGTGCTTTTGAAAATAATTTAACTATAAATATAACTTTTTGAAAGAAGTAACATTTTAGTTTTTTTTTTTTAAAATAAATGAGACCAAACGAGTCTCACCTTTTAAATAGTTTAGATGATTTAATACAATATTACAAGCAATACATTTATCCCAAAGAATAAATATATCACTTGTAATAGAGATTCAATCATCTAGACTAAACAATTTGTGACATCCGTTTGGTCTGCGAGATATTCATAAAAAGACCAACAAGTTCCCCTATCTAACATAAAATCAGATAGAGTTTATTTTATCTGGGTTTCTGGTTCCCTATAGAGGCAAGCCTCTATAGTTAATTACATCTTAAATGATCGAAATCACTTAAGAAAACTCTCGATTAAGATCAGGTGGTTTTGTTTTCAAGATTTCAAAGTTTAGGTTTTCACGATTGGACATGGGAAAATCAAATGGGAATGGCTCAAAATATGAACAATTATTTAAGGAATTCAAATGAAAGAAAAGTAGGGGATATCACAGATCCAGGAGAAACCCCGGAGATGTCCCAACTATCCTATTGTTCGGCTTTATATCTTTTGAAATGATTTAATTTGATATTTCGATCCTGCAAATTATTTAAGATTTAGGACTTATGTTTGCACAATGTCGGACTGTGCAAATAGCCTAAAAAGACAGGAGGATTTACACCGTACCGAACGGTAACCTCGGAATCCTAATGCGTTAGGACTTATGATTACACAACAGAGTTGTGCAAAAAACCCAAAGAAATGATCATATGGATTGTTAATTAAACTAAAGAAAGTGT
The DNA here is from genome assembly GCA_002079205.1 of Phalaenopsis hybrid cultivar. Taxonomy (NCBI): domain Eukaryota; kingdom Viridiplantae; phylum Streptophyta; class Magnoliopsida; order Asparagales; family Orchidaceae; genus Phalaenopsis; species Phalaenopsis hybrid cultivar. Next base: position 335,471 of record JXCR01065242.1, read on the forward strand.
ATAGTATTGTGAAAATGTGTTTTGCTGCTGCAGATCCATTTGAAAATTGTTTCTCGTCGCGCTGCCCACGATGTTCGCTCCAAACTCCTCGTAGTAGCACCTCCTGGTTTAGTTTTAGTTTTGAACATGCTCCTAACCACTAGGTTATCCTAAACTAAGGCATAGTGTATCAAAATAACTAAGCATGCAGTGTGAGAGAAAAGTAACAATGCACTGTATAGTAAAGAGAAAAGACAATATAACATGCTTAAATAAGAACGTAACATATTAGGGAAACAGTATAACAGGTTATGAAAACAATGTAACATACTTTTAAAATAAAATGCTGTAACGTAAATTAAACTTGTACACCTGAGAGGTTCATTGCTTCTTTAAATTTAGCTATTATATGCTGTGTAAAGAGGGAAGTATGACCTGAAAAAAATTTAATAGAAACAGGTAAATTGCAGGGAAAAGATAAACAAATAAAATGAAATACCATACCACATATAAAAAACCAAGAGTAGGAAATTTTAATGTGATATTGGAATGTCCCCAATTGCCAGGAGGATTTGAATATAGGACAGACTCAAATCCCGGAGCATTGAGTTTCGGTTTTGGTCAAGTTAAGGTAAGAATTTCATTATTTGATTTAATTAAATCAGTCATGAGTCACAATCTAGTGCAACCTCGTGTCTAGTGTCCTACTTATCTCCTAAAGGTCATTTGAAAATTAGGATGATAAACTATCTCTCAAGGTTGTGCTTCTGAAATCTAGGATGCATGTACTTTGGGTTAAACTTAAAGTGTCCTAAGGTATCTAATCTCAATTAAGTGTCTTTCCACTAACCCTCAAATATTTATAGATCCAGCTTAGCTCGCTGTCAGGATCCTAAAACCCAGGCGTAAACTCATAGTTTTGGCAAAGGAGTTGTGAGTTGTGCTTCAATCCTAGTTAAAGGAATTGGATTTTAAATTGATTCAAAGCTTAAGGGATCTAAGTGTAAGTCCATTAATCTCTCAATCGTTATCTAAATTCTCATTTCTTCCGATTCTAACTAGTCTTCCAATTTGCAATTTATTTTTCTTTATGTAAAATAAAATGTTGATTATTCGCTACCCTGCCCCCTCTTTAGATTGTATCATTCCAAAAATTCAAATTTAAATTTCAATTTTCTCTCATCTTCTCTTTCTCCCCTATTTCCCTTGAGATTTTAAATCATTTCTGAATTAAATTAAATCGAAAATTCCCATTTTTAACTTGACCGTTAAAAAAAATAAAACAAACGAAAATGAGACCNAGAACTTTTCCCTTGAGTCTTCGCAAGATAACCCATAACCGCTCGTTAATAAGACGATGGTCTTGTGCCAAAGATGCCATATATCAAAGGAAAATAAGTATTGGATAGAATTTTCTAAAAGTGTGGGTATCAATTCTAGTTTTCTAAGATGGTCAATAGGAACTCCTAGAGCTAGATCCTAAGATCCTAGAAAAGGAAATGACCTCAAAAATGAGGTCAAACAACCACCAAACATCAAATTTGAGGAGAACTCTTCATCCAAGTGTTACATGCAATGAACATTAGTTTGTTTAAGAAAAAAAGAGTTTTAAATACACATCTAAGCACCCTTTCATCACACCCCTTCATTAACAAGCAACTACCCAAATGAGAGGAGGGAGTGGCCAACCCCCTCATGTAAGCACCATAATTACCTATGGCCAAAATTTTCAAGCCTCCACTCCATGCTTTGAGTCCACATAAGCATAAATTGACTACACATAAGCAAAGGTCCATGACACATAAGCAAATGTTTGACTTCAACTTAAATACACCCACACTTTACATAGACACAAACAATTAATACACACATTAAGGGAAAATAAAGACTACTAACATAAGTGAAATAGATACAATTGAAGGTCTCTAAGGCCTTCAAAACTATCAAGGTTCTCTCAAGCATTTTTGGGCCCTTGATTTGGATCTAGTAGTAGGGCCAACTTATCTAGCTTGAGGCCTAGTGATGAGAGCACCACAACGTGCCACATAATGTCCTCTAGCAGCTTATCTTACAGATTAGTAGTGGCATCAACATGGAGATCTATGTCCAGGTCTTTTGATGCATGATTCGCATCACAACCACCACGAGCTCCTTTTCATTTTAGCAGGGATTGAATATATCCTTCATCTAGTTGTCCTTGATATATCAGGGAGTGAGGAAAGAAAAAAAATAATATCTTACTAGCAAAAATTTAATAACCTCTCCACTACGGAGATTGAAGAAATCATGCATTCTATTATTTTTTTTTATATTAAGGAGTGAGAAATGACGAGTCATATCATTCTAGCATGAATTAGATAACCCCCTCCACCTGCGAGTTCGAAGCTTACTAAGAAAATGATATCTTGACAGACTTTCCAAGGTGTCGACTACTAGGAGGTTCATCAATGAGACTTCTTTAAAATTCATATTTGAATGATCTTAATAATGATGAATCTCTGAGAACACAAATCACATGTAACTCTATTTCATTCTATGCTCATTTCACCTTCATGAGTTTTGGGCTATCATCTCATAAGGAAGATAACAACTTTGTGATTGGAGCTCTATTGGTCACGATCACCATAAGCTTTTATATCTTCTTTTTATTAAATTATTTTCTTTGATAGTTTTCAGAATTTATGCCGGGTAATTGACAGGCTTCAGGATTTATGCAAATTATAGAGGAATTAAGTTGATGTGTCATACTTTAAAATTATGGGAGAAGCTAATTGAACATAGGTTACGACGCATCACAAAAATTTCTCATAATCAATTTGGATTTATGCCGGGCAGGTCTACTATGAAACGCATTACAAAGATTTCTCATAATCAATTTGGATTTATGTCGGGCATGTCTACATGGAAGCTACATAAAAATTTCTCATAATCAATTTGGATTTATGCCCGGCAGGTCTACTATGGAAGCTATACATTAGAGCTTTGATGGAGGACGATCAGAGATAATAAAGAGATAATAAGGAGAATCTACATTTGATTTTTATTGATTTAGAACTTAAGAGATATCCTTTGGAGAGTTCTCGAGAAGAAATGTGTTGATATGACTTATATTCAAGTCATAGATAATAAGGAGAATCTACATTTGATTTTTATTGATTTAGAAAAAGCTTACGATAAGGTTCGATATAATAAGGAGAATCTACATTTGATTTTTATTGATTTAGAAAAAACTTACGATAAGGTTCCAAGATATTACTTTGGAGAGTTCTCGAGAAGAAATGTGTTCGACTTTAAGCCCATATCTTTTTGTTTTAGTTATGGATGGTCTTACTGGACATCTATAGGAGGATGTACCTTGGTGTATGCTTTTTGCTGATGATATTCTTTTCGTGGATAAAACAAGAGAAAAAGCCCAGGAAAAACTTAAATTACGGAGGTCTACATTGGAGTCTAAAAGCCTTCGTTTAAGTAGAACTAAAACTGAATACATGGAAGGAGGTCTACATTGAGTCTAAAGGCCTTCATTTGAGTAGAACTAAAACTGAATACATGGAATGTGTACATTGGAGTCTAAAGGCCTTCGTTTAAGTAGAACTAAAACTGAATACATGGAATGTAATTAGTTGTAATAATAGCTCTGAAGGTCTACATTGAAGTCTAAAGGTCTTCGTTTAAGTAGAACTAAAACTGAATACATGGAATGTAATTTTAGTAGTAATAGCTCTAGCATTCGTTTAAGTAGAACTAAAACTGAATACATGGAATGTAATTTTAGTAGTAATAGCTGTAGTCATTTAAGTAGAACTAAAACTGAATACATGGAATGTAATTTTAGTAGATAATAGCTCTAGTGACAGAAGTGTGACTTTGGGTGATCAAATTATTAAAAAGTGTGAACGATTTAGATATCTTGGGTCTGTTGTTCCTCAAATTATTAAAAGGTGTGAACGATTTAGATATCTTGGGTTCGTTGTCCAATGCAATGGTGATATTGATGGGGATGTTAATAGTAGAATTCAAGTTGGTTGGTTGAAGTGGAGGAATGCTTCGGGCCTAGATGTTAATAGTAGAATTCAAGTTGGTTGGTTGAAGTGGAGGAATGCTTCGGGCCTTTTGTGTTGATTCGAAAGTACCGCTAAGACTGAAAGGAAAATTTTATAAGACGGTGGTGAGACCTGCAATGCTCTAGGTCTTTTTATGTGATAGAAAAGTACCGCTAAGATTGAAAGGAAAATTTTATAAGACGGTGGTGAGACCTGCATGCTTTATGGCGGTGACATGTTGGCCTTTAAAAGAGAAGCATAATAATAAGTTAAGTGTTGTCGAGATGAGAATGATTATTGGATGAGTGGCTTTACACTTAGAGACAAAATGCGAAATGAATATATCCGTGATAGGGTTGGAGAGGTGGGGTGGCTTTACACTTAGAGACAAAATGCGAAATGAATATATTCGTGATAGGGTTGGTGTAGCTTCTGCAAACTTAGAGACAAAATGCGAAATGAATATATCCGTGATAGGGTTGGTGTAGCTCCTGTGACGGAAAAAATTAAAGAAAGTCGTCTTAGATGGTTTGGTCACATTAAACGTCGACCATCTGATGATCCAAGCGAAATGAATATATTCGTGATAGGGTTGGTGTAGCTCCTGTGACGGACAAAATTAGATAAATTCTTAGATGGTTTGGTCACATTAAACGTTCTGATGATCCGATTAGGAGAGTAGATGTTTTAGATTCAACTTGTGTTAAGTTTAGATGGTTTGGTCATATTAAACGTCGACCATTAGATGATCCGATTAGGAGAGTAGATGTCAGATGGTTTGGTCACATTAAACGTCGACCATCTGATGATCCGATTAGGAGAGTAGAGGTTTTAGAGAAATGAATATATTTGTGATAGGGTTGGTGTAGCTCCTGTGACGAACAAAATTAGAGAAAGTCGTCTTAGATGGTTTAGTCACATTAAACGTCGACCATCTGATGATCCGATTAGGAGAGTAGATGTTTTAGATTCGCCTTATTTATTAAACGTCGACCATTAGATGATCCGATTAGGAGAGTAGATGTTTTAGATTTGGCTTGTGTCATTGTACGCGATCATTAGATGATCTGATTAGGAGAGTAGATGTTTTAGATTCGACTTGTGTTAAGAAAGGCAGAGGTAGAATAAGAAGACTTGGGCTTATTGTATAAAAAATAATCTTAATTTATTAGAACTAAATGAAAATATAATCCGATTAGGAGAGTAGATGTTTTAGATTCGACTTGTGTTAAGAAAGGCAGAGGTAGACCTCAAAGACTTGGGCTTATTGTATAAAAAATGATCTTAATTTACTAGAACTAAATGAAAATATGAAGAGAGTAGATGTTTTAGATTCAACTTGTGTTAAGAAAGGCAGAGGTAGACCTAGGAAGACTTGGGAGTAGATGTTTTAGATTCGACTTGTGTTAAGAAAGGCAGAGGTAGACCTAGGAAGACTTGGATTTTTTGTATTAAAAATGATCTTAATTTACTAGAACTAAATGAAAATATGACACTAAATAGGACGCCATGGAGAAAAAGGATTCATGTGGCCGACCCCACGTAGTGGGATTAAGGCTTTGTTGTTGTTGTGTTGAAAAAGGATTCATGTAGCCGACCCCACGTAGTGGGATTAAGGCTTTGTTGTTGTTGTTGTTTGTTGTTGAATTAAAATTAATCAAGAACCTCTTGTTATGACATGAACAAAATTGGTGAGAGGGTGAGAGTCGTCATGTANCTGACTGACAAAATTAGGGAAAGTCATCTTAGATGGTTTGGTCACATTAAACGTCGACCATCTAATGATCCGATTAGGAGAGTAGATGTTTGAAATTCGACTTGTGTTAAGAAAGACAGAGGTAGACCTAGGAAGACTTGGGCTTATTGTATTAAAAATGATCTTAATTTACTAGAACTAAATGAAAATATGACACTAAATAGGACGCAATGGAGAAAAAGGATTCATGTAGCCGACCCCACGTAATGGGATTAAGGCTTTGNGTGAGAGTCGTCATGTAGAGAAAAACTTCATTGCAGTCAGTTTAAGTAAATATGAGATAGAAAGGTTTAAAAAAAAAAAAAGACTTCTTCTCTTTCATGTTGCAATCTCAATGGATCGATTCATTTTGATACCAATTGATGTCAAGGGGATACAACAGAATGATTCAGATGAAGTTTCTAAATTTTTATGAGAATTGGCACACAACCTAAAAAGAGAGGGAGGGAGGGAGGGGATTCTTTAACTTATTCATTCAATACCAAGGCACATTCTTTTGTAGAAAATGTTTCTCAATACATACCTAACAAGTGCCAGCCTAGTGAAGGAAAGATGTAATGTGTAGTTATGACATGCTTGAAACATGTAACAAATTTAAAACATGTGTAAAAAAATAGTAACGTATAATAATGATATATATGAAAAAGAATTGTTATGTTATGCATTGTTATGATAGTTTTAAATAGTTAAAAACATTATATGTATGAATGAGACTATAAAGTGGAAGGTATTTATTATTAAATGGTCATAATAGTGAAATGCTTTTGAAGTATTATATGATAAAATAATATTATGCAGATTTAAATTTAGATTTTATTAAATTTGTCATTATGTTGGCTATTTTGTAAGAATTGAAGTGTTGGGCAGTAAAACTCACTAATATCTAAGCTGAACATAATTGAAGTAAAGTTTTTCAAAAGATTTATAGCAAAACTGACAAGATTAGATTGAAAAATAATTGAATTAGTAGGTTTGTGGGAGAGTGTTATTGAAGTTAGGATTGTGAAAAATAAACATGAGTGGCATTGATATGTACAATTAAAGGCAGAAAATGCACACATGAGATTAGATAAAATTAGTTTCGAACGACTGTCAAGTAAAAAGCGTAAAATTATAATATAGATAGGGCTGCACAAAATGGTTTTTATAAAATAAGTTCAACTTCTCATTAGATCAATTCATAATGAAGATTATAAAGCTGATGTTACTTTTAATTACTAACCCATCTGATTTAGGCCAAAGTACTCCTGGACTTCATCAGAAGTTGCCGAAGTTGAGAGAGCAACANGATAGTCTTCAGGATCTTTTGCACTTTAATCGGCAAAAAATTAATTCCTTTCAAAAAGGGCTTAATGTTGTTGAGCCCAAAAAAGGTTTTTCAATATCACCAATAGAGCTATTTCTGTTAACCAAATTTAGATTTTTAAATTGATTGCGGGCAGTTATACTCTTTTATGGGACTGGAGTTTATTGAATGATCGGTTGATCAAACAACAATCACTAAGCTCTCAATATCCTTCTTTCTGTTTGCCTTTCAAATATATATATATATATATATATATATATAGATATTATGAGAAAATTTAATTATTATACCTTGGTGCGAAAGAATGAATAATCAATGATAAAGATAGTTACAAATAGCCTGAATTGTAGGACATGCATGCACTTTAACAAACTATGGTATTTTGATGTAGTTTTGAATAAATATAATTGGGCTCTAAAGTCATCAATGAAAATCTCCAAACCATCGAGTTGGATAGTGCCATGCATAGTGTAATTGTTCTAGAGTTAGCTAAATGTCAAAAATATTGAGATTTATCATTATGACTACTTCTATAGAATTCATCCTTGACAGATTTTGCCAATAACAGAAAGGAGTGCTAATCGGATGTCACGTCTTTCTCTTTTTTCAAATTATTTTTTTCATAAGGGATTTGGTTTTTCAGATCCATTTGCCTTCCACCGAGACCTTTCAATAACAGATAGTTAGATATAGTCTAAGTCTCACGCCACGATGTTCACCATGTAGAACTTTCTTTAGTTAATTTTTGAGCTATCATAGTCCTGATTGGATCCCCTTTGGTCTCAATCACAACCCACCATTATATATTCTCTTCATTAAGCTCATTGTTTTTGCGGCTATCATGATCTTGCGCACTCTAGTAGATAAGTTCTCGGGCCTTTTCATTTCTGTAGGTAGCGCTTAATGTTATTGAGCCCAAATGGATTCCCCCATGTCACCGATAGAGCTATTCCTTTTAATTCATTTTAGAATTTTAAATAGTTATGAATACTCACTTCCGAGATTATAGCTTGTAAATTCTATCTATTACACTGGCAGTAGTTGTTGTGTTCAATATTTCTTTTCCTCACATTTTTTTTGATGTACATGCTTAAATGCACGATATGTAGATACTTTGGTAGATTGAGCTTCTTAATGTGAGCTTGACCAATCATAGTAGTGACCTTAGCATCAACGATTAGAACCTCCAAATCATCAAACTAGATTGTGGTTATACCAGGTGGGATTTCTTCAAGAGGACCATAATAATGAGAGATTCATTATTATGGCTGTTCCATTTTTAGAATCCACTCTTGGCAGGTTTTATCGACGATGAATTTGCGGGAGTGCTAACCAGATGTTATGCCTTTTTTTCTTCAAAATTTCTTTTTTTTTCACAGGGCTTTGGCGTCTATATTTGCTTACCCTTATGTCAAGATCTTTCAGTGGTGGATTTCTGGACATAAGGTATTAGTGTCACGTCCAGATGTTCATCAAGCGCGACTTGCCTGGATCGATACTTGGCTATCATAATAGATGTTTTTCTCTTAACAATCTCTCTATTAGCCCTGATTACAACAATTCTTCAATATTTTTTCTTTATAAGGTCTTATTTAACAACCTTTCAAGTCCTTTGTTTGTTCCAAAGGATTGCTTTATTTTATTATTATAGTTGTCCCTCACTCTAGCCAGGCAGCATGTTGTTCCAACTACAACTGTGTGTCATTCTCCACATTTCTTTTCTTCCTTTGTCTCTTAGTTAACTATCCTCTAGATGAGGAAGTTTCACCATTTTGCCTACTTGGTGCATAAAGCTCGATAGGTGGAATGGTTGGTTTCAGGACAGACAGTATGGAAACTCTCTCTAATAACCATCCTTTTCATGATTGAGGCTCTAGCAAGAGCATGTCTTTCAAATACGACCCTTTTTAGAATAATCTTGCCGACAACAACATTGATATATTTTGATCCCCGCACGAGCTGGTAAGCATGACATGCAGTTACAGTTGCAGAGTGAGGCCTTGTATGATGACCTCGGTAGATATATCATGGACATGTACGACAACATACTTTCAGATTAAGATTCATGTCATACTCCAATGCTCACCAAACATAGTTTATCTTTCAGTTGGGAACTTTCAATGGTAGATTCTTATGTTGAAACCTAAGAGTTATACATTGATGCTCACAATACAAAATTTTTCTTTTTGTTGAGAACTTTCCGTAGCAGTTTCTTAAATTAAAAATCTAGAATCTTGCCGACAACAACATTGACAAATTTTGATCCCCGCACGGGTTGGTAAGCATGGCGTGCAGTTACAGTTGCAGAATGATGCCTCATATGATGACCTCGAGTAGATATATCGTGGACAGGTACGACAATTGACTTTCAAATTAAGATTCATGTGTCATACTCCAATGCTCACCAAATATAGTTTATCTTTCAGTTGGGAACTATCAACAGTTGATTCTTATATTGAAACCTAAGAGTATATATTGATGCTTGCCATATAAAATTTATCTTTTTGTTGTGAACGTTCGGTAGCAGTTTCTTAAATTAAAAATCTAAGAATAATGCCGCAATGCTCACCAATAATAATTTACTCAAGTTTATGAGTAATTGTAATAAATGAAAATAATTCAACTTTTCATTTATCTTTTAATATTTTCAAGATGCCATTATAACAAGTATAAATATGACTAGCCAAAGATAGAAAGAGAAATTTTCTTTAGTTGAGTCGTTAGAAATCAGTGGGTTCCAAAAAATTGAAATACCCTGACCTTTCTCGAAGAAGAAAAGAATGAAAATGAGGGGTCTTGCCTTGAGGTTCTCGGTCAATTTTTGAAATATCTAGACCCTCATTTTGTGAGGACCTTATTTTCTTTGGGTTCAAGGTTTCTCATAGGTATAAGACTCTATAGTTAATTATCACTCTCGATAACGGAAGACCACTTTTGATTAAAGCTAGTCATTTAAACACCAATTGTTCAGACTTAGCATATACTAGTAGCATCAAATTTAAGATTTAAAATTTATGAAATTATCACCGTGAGTTTTAGAGCAAATAGTGGGGGAAATGATGATGCACCCCATGAAGGTCCCTTTGTTCTATCATCTTGGTCGTGGTCCTTATTCTACTTATTCTGATGTGATAGTTGATCCAACTCGACAGAAGGATTATTGTTAGCAACTATGGGTTGCTTTTTTCAATGAAATTTTGTAAACCTGGATTTGGCTTCTTTTCTAACTGAACTAATATAAGTCCAACATTCTCAGATCATGTATTTAAGCATTAAAAGCATCGATCAGAGCAAATGCGAGTATTTTAAATATGATTTTATGTTAGCTCGCACAATATTCTCGAATCTTATGTTGAAGCATTTAGCAAATTGGTTGGAGCACATGTGGGTTGATTTAAGCTTTGGAACTTGATCATATTTTAGAGAATTTGTATATTTTTTCAAAGTGATTTGCACATATCTCAAAGTTACCTGTTTAAGATGAAAAGTTTCTCCTTTAGTAGGTGCAAATTTTTAACCTGAAGCTCTTAAATAACACCTTTTGTTCTCTCGTGCATTTGGGGTTTTGATTCGGTGGCGTTTAAGGGTGATTTAGATTTTGACAATGTAATTGAAGTTATGCAACTCTCCCTTAGCCTCACTTGAGTGCCTAAATGAACCATCATTGTTACAATGCTTCTAAAATTTGATTGTATGATTGAAGTATGCATCACTTCCACATTTAGCTCTCACTTGAAGTGCCCAAATGAACTCCCATGATTATGTTGCATGACTTTAAAACACTTTTATTAATTAATAAAATGTCTCATTTGCATTTATATGTGAACCAGTGTGTTCATCACAAGTTTCATTCGAGCTCGTTGACGAGTTTTTGAGTCTCCAGTAAATCTTGTGCATGTTTTATTTTTTTTAATTCCTTCATTTTTTATTTAACAATTTATTCCTAATTTTATCATTAATTTATGATTTGAAAGCATTATTTTAATTGCGAGTTCAATTTAATTATTCAGATAGAACTTCAGTTATATCCCAGTGTTATCTTCGCGAGGGGTGCTCCTTCGAGAAACTTGGCCTAATCGCTATGCCCAAAAAAGACATGCTTGGCCGATGTCGTGAGACCTGAAATATTTGAAACCCATCATGCCAAGAAAGGCACGCATGGGATACCTGCAATTTTAGCCACAATATAATAGTAAAATTTATGAAATTGTGTGAATTTTGGCAGCCTCCCAACGTTAGCCCCGCGAGAGGGCTTCTTCAGAAAACCGGGCTTGAATACTAAGACATGAATGACCGATGTATAAATGTAAGGGATGTATAAAATGTAAGGGAAGGTATTTGCGTTGCATTTCTCTTTTTATCTCGAACCATATAGTATTTTTTATCATTCCCTTCCCATCGTTGAAGATGTTTTAGGTTCTCCCACTACAATAAAATATTTTTCCTAAGCTTGATGGCTACCAATTTAACTCTCTGGTTTTGAGGAACATCCTTGTACTAAAAATTTAGCTCCGCTATTTGAAACCACTCAATAAAGTCATCTGGATCCATTCAACGGTCTAAATCTGACAAATCCACGTTTACTCCAGGTTCTCGTCTTCTCGTTCAATAATCCATGTTGAATCGAGGGGAAACTTCCTATAAAAAGGATTCACTTCCTCCCCTCAATCCGGCGAGTCACTTTTGTGGCTATGAGTGATCTTTTCAGATTTTCTCCTCTCATAGGCGGCAAGTCTCTATTGTAGTTGGAGGATTTCCCACTGTATATTCTCCATAAAAAACCCCTAGACATCTCTTATTAGATTTCTCTTGCAGGCATGGTGTCCTTTTCTCCTGATTAGCTCTCCGAAGAATGTAGTATTACAAATCAAGGATTGGTTTAGTTTTCAGGTTGTAGGGATAAGGATAGCTTAGTTAAGCCAAACTACAATAGAAATGAAATATTAATAATGAAATTCAAATGTTACAACGATGACTCTTCAAAATAAGAATAAAACAACACGAAACACACAAACGACCCTCTAGGGTGAGAACACAAGGGTGGGCACCGTCTGGTCAGCATCATGTTGACTGCTTTGGGTGATGTGGCAACAACTGATGGGTTGGAGAGGGGTGTTGTAGCAGTTGGAAAGGTTGGAGGGAGTTGTGGTAGGGTCTGGAAGATTTGGGAAGGGTTGTGGCAGGTTCAGAATGGGGCTGGAGGGATGTATGGCTGATCTGAAAGGATTGGAGGTAATTGCGGCCTGTTTGGAATGGGTTGGAGGGAGGTACGCAGACCTGGGTGAGTTGGAGGTGGCTGACAGGAAGGTGGCTTAAGGGGAGATGCAGGTGGACTTGGGCAGCAACAGGAAGTGGAGAACAAGTTGAGATAATAACCACATCAGACAAGTTACAGTCGGAGCACACTCTCACCGTAAGATATAGCCCTAGGAAGGGAGAAACGTCCTAGAAGCAGAAATCTGAAATTAGAGACAACAAAAACTGCACCCTAAACAAAAAAACAACATATATATAATAGATAATAGTAGGTAGAATAGAAAGAGGATATAATAGGAAGGGAATAGAATATGAAGAGAATAGAATATGAATGGAATATAATATGAAGGAAATGTAATAGGAAGGGGGAGCAATTTTGGAGGTACTTCCCGCTCCTTGGGAGGGGGTTGGTGTGGGGGGGGTGTGGAAACTTCCTACTACCCTGAGACTCTTCCCTGCTGAACTTACTGGCGGGTTCGGCGAGGTCCCAAGCCTCGCGTCAATCCCTAACCTGGGGAGGCTGATGTGGGGTTTGGGGGAGCTTTAACCTCATTCGTTAAAGCTTTTGAATCTTTGTAATAGGGCTTTAGGTTCACGACATTGAATTTGGTTGAAATATTGTAGTCCTCTGATAGTTCGATCTTGTAGGTATTCTCATTCAGTTTCCAAAGTTTTCTAATAGGTTCTCCTTTGGGCTTGACTTTCTAAATGCCCTTGCTGGAAATCTCTCTATATTCAGTAGAATCCACACTAGATCTCCTTCTTGAAGCATCACCTTTTTTCTTGTCTTGCTTGCTCGTGCTTTGTACTTGTGATTATGCTTAGTGATCTCTTTTCTGACTTCCTCGTGGAGTTTCTGAATCTCTTGCTCTCTCATTTCTCAGCATCTTCACTAATCTCTGATGTAGATAGGAGCAACATCAATTCCAGTGGAGTGAGTGGGTTGTGCTCTTACATGACCTCAAATGAGATGTGGCCCGTGGTCTAACCCATCTATCGATTGTACGCAAACTCGGCCTGAGCTAGAATAAAATCCCAACAAAGCGTTTGAGTAGATTTCCAAGGGTCATGCTTACTATCTCTGTCTAACCTTTTGTCTGAGGGTGCATGATTTGAATTGAAACTTAGTGCATGGTTTTTGTCACAACTTTCTTCAAAAGTGGCTCAGAAATTTAACATCACTATAAAACGTGATGGTCCTGCGTGTCTCGTACGGTTTCACAATTTCTTGAAGTAAAAATTGTCGATGTGCGATGCATCTAGTGTCATGTAGCATGCTATGAAATGTGTCAACTTCGAGAAGCTATCCATGATAGCCATGATTAAGTCTTCATTCAACTGTTCATGCTAATGTCCACCCACGGTGCCTCTGACACTGATAAGGGTTTATAACGCTGCATTCCGCCCCCTGGTTTTTGCCATATGATGAATTCTAAATCGCCTGACGTGTCACTCTACATCTCTCGCTATTCGGGCCAAAAGAAGTGTTTTCTCACGAGCGCGAGAGTCTTGTCCTTGCCAAAATACCTGGCTAGTTCTTCATGGTGGCTTTCCTGAATAATGGAATCCCTCAATGAACATTTAGGAATGCATAATTTACTCGTGTAGAACAGGTAACCATTGGCTTTGTAGTACTGCTCAGTGGACTTCTCCTAACACTGCTCCAAGTTTTTTCCAAGATCCTCTTCCATCTCGTAAAGCTCCTTTCTACCTTAAAGCCCAAAATGCTAGCCTGCATCGTAGTAGTCAACAAGTGTCGTCGGCTTAACGCATCTGCTACACGGTTCTAACTCCCCATCTTGTGTTGAAGTACAAATTGGAACGACGTCAAGAATTCCACCCAAGTTGTGTGTCGACCCTTCAATTTACTCTGGTTGTTCAGGAATTTCAAGGCTTTTTGGTCTGCAAACAATGTGAACTCACTTGTCTGCAGGTAATGACTCCAGTGCTCAAGAGCTCTCACAATAGCATAAAACTCCTTATCGTACGTTGAGTATTTTCTCCTGACATCATTCAACTTCTCCCTGAAAAAGGCAATGAGGTGAGCCTCCCTGGCTCAACATTGCTTCTATGCCAAGGCAGGATGCATCACATTCTACCTCGAAAAGCTAGTTGTGCCAAGACTGACACCTTGGTCACTTTCTTCTTGAGTGTATTGAAACTATTCTGAGCTGCCTTTGTTCACCGAAATTTATCTCCCTTCAAAATCTGTCAGAGGAGCAGTGATGGTACTAAAGCTTCTAATGAATCACATGTAAAACGATGCTAGCCCTAGAAAGTGCCTCAGCTCGGTGAAGGACTGCGGTGCAGTCCAGCTCACAATGACCTTGATTTTTGTCGGATCCATTTGAATGATTGCATTAGCACAATGCAACACAAAAATATACTTGATTTGTCATGAAGTGACTCTTCTTTGGATGGGCATAAAGCTTTTCTGCACGCGATACCTCAAACACTGCCCTGAGGTGCTGTAAATGTTCTTCTTTTGATTGACTATACATTAAAATGTCGTCAAAGTAGACCACGAAAAATTTCTCAATGTGAGCCTTAAATATCTGATTTATTTACCTCATAAAAGTACTTAGTGCTTTTAACAAGTCTTGGGGCATAACGATCCACTAGTATAAACCATCTTAGGTATTGAATGTGGTTTTCCACTCATCTCATGGCTTCATTCAGGGATGGTGATACCCATTGTGTAAGTTGATCTTGGAAAAGATGGTGGCTCTGTGCAGCTGGTCCAAGGGATCGTCCAGGCGAGGTATAAGAAACTGGTACTTGATGGTAATTTTGTTGAAGGTCTTACTGTCAATGCACATCCGCCATGAATCGTCCTTGTTTTGTACCATTAGGTCGGGGACATCACACGGGCAGGTACTTTCTTTGACCAACACTTTCGTGACAAGATTTTATACCTGTCGCTGCAACTTCTCGTATTTCACATATCTCAATTTGTAGACGGGACGATTCAACAATATTGATTATGGTATGAGATTTATGACGTGTTGAATGTCCGTCAGTGGTGGTAGTCCCTCAGGAAGATTGTCGGTCATTACATATTGGAGGTCTTGTAGTAGTAGTTGTATTGGTGCTAATATCTCATTCTCTGCCTCGGTTCCCTCTAGTAAGATTAATTCCAGTACTGGAGCATCCCAAACTGATTGCATGAAGGATGCCCTTGGGATTAAACTCTCACATTCTTCACAGGTAACAACATAATGCATTTTCCATTATTTTAAAATGAGTTAAGTATTGTTGAAGCTGTCATGTTCAATCTCTCCCCAACAGAATATAACACGCGTCTATCAGAACCACATCGCACCATATTTGCTCTTACAGCTGATCTCCAATTGAAAATTTGACCAAGCATTGTTGATCCACATATATCTCATTTCCATTCTTCAACTAGGGAAAGGAGTAGGACTAGGGATGCTTCCATATGGTCAATCACAATCTATTCACCATCACCATGGACACCACATTTTCACAACTCGTTGTCGATGATCAAGTTGCAAACCTCACCCTTTATCGTGCACCTGGTATGAAAGATATCGTGCCTCGACCAAGATTGATCCTGCTCTGGCTTTGACTGCAGAACTCTTCGTATGACTAACAATTCTCCTTCATCCCAGTGGAGTTGTTCTTCCTCTGGATTATTCTCTGACTCTCCGTCCCCCCCCTCTTCGATGCACTTATCTGTGAATGTGACAACTCAGTTGATGGGACAGTTGGAGGCTGTGTTAGTAGCCATGGCACCTGAAACAACTTTTGGTAGGTATTGTAATGGAAGAGCTACATTTCTCGAACTTCCTTCCATTCCGATCTGTCTCTTCTTTCCGCTGTCATGTCTTACTAGCTCCTCCCAAGGTGCCTTTGTCGGTTGCGATGGTTATAGATGTGCCTGATTGAAGGTCGGTATTTGAATGAAGATTGTTGGTTGCTCTGTTTTTGTTATCTTTCTACCTTCAAGGCTAGACTTTAATATTGATATAAATGCACCATATTGCTAATAGAGGGTTTCAGGCCCCCCTAGTATTGGGTTGTAGAGTGTTCTTCTAGCTCAACTAGTTCACACTTAATCTACAATTGTTCGAACTGTGCTGTGAACTCCTTTACTGAAAGGTCTCTCTGCTATTGGTGGCGGACCCTCAGAAACATGTCATGACAATAATATTGTGGTTGTTCTCTCTCTTGTATTTTCTCTGTATTGTTTTTTTCATCTTTTTTCACTTAGTAATCTTATCATGAATTTTCATTTTCCGTTGTCTTTGTAAATTTTCCTATCACGAGAGGCGTTCTTCAACTTTATGGTGGCTAATTTCAGCCGCTTATCCTTTGTCACATCCTTATATTCGAAAATTCACTCAATAGATTGTAATAAATCAATAAAATTATATGGATCCATACCTCCATAAAACTCTAGTAGATCTATTTTGGTGTCGAAGTTCTTGTGTCTGCCATATACAAGCTCTTCTCTCCGTTTTATTTGATATTGAATTCTGAAGCGACATGACCGGTATTCCTTATCGTTGATGTCTTCCTTGTAGAAGGGATTCAAATTCTCGCCCTTATCTTCTCTTTGGCTCTTCAAATCATGGTCGAGGGTAATCTCTCCCTGGGTTCCATCATCAACTTCAGCGAGCCTTTGTTGAAGCTAGCGGATTTTTCTTGGTATCTCGTCCCAGTTACTTTCTTGCATGTATCTCTATGTTGACATGATTATGGGTTAGGGTTTTGAAGGGGTGGTTGAGGATAGACAACAACGAGCCTTTATCCCTTTAAGTTGGGCCGACTACGTGAATCATTTTTCTCCATTGCTCTGATTTAGTGTCATATTTTCATTTAATTCTAATAGATTAAGATCATTTTTTATTCAATAAGCTCAAATCTTTTTTAGTCTATCTTTACCTTTCTTAATATAAATCAAGTTTAAAACATCTATTCTCTAACCAGATCATCAGATGGTCGTGTTTAATGTGACTAATTCATCTAAGACGACTCTCTTTAAACTTATCTGCCACTGGAGCTACACCAACACTATCACATATACATTCATTACACATTTTTCCTTTAGGTGTCAAACCACTCATCCACCTAAGCAATCTCATCTCAGTAACCTGTAACTTCGTTTTATATTTCTATTTCAAAGGCCAACAATTTGTGCCATAGAGCATTTGCAGGTCTCACCACCATCTTGAAAATTTCCCTTTAAGTGGTAAATTTTATCATAAAATAGGCCCGATGCGTTCCTCCACTTCAACCAACGAACTTGAATTCCACCATTAACACCCCATCTATATCATCATCACTTTGAAAAATAGGCCTGAGCTATCTAAAATGCTTACACCTTTTAATGATTTGATTACCCATAGTTAAAACTTTGGCGCTAGAGCTACAATTACTAAAATTATATTTCATGTATTCAGTTTTAGCTCTACTCAAACAGAAGTCTTTAAACTCCAATTTAGGCCTCCATAAATCAAGGTTTTCTTGAACTCTATCTCTTATCCACAAGAAAAATATCATCAGCTAAAAGCATACATCACGGTGCATCCTCCTGTAAATGTTCAGTAAGTGTATCTATAACTAAAACAATAAGATATGGGCTTACAGCCGATCCCTAATGGCATCCAACTGAACTAGGAAAATACTTAGTCATTCCTCCTAATTGAACACAAACAACACCTCTATTATACATATCTTTAATGGCTTGAATATAAGTGATAACAACTCCTTTCTTATGTAAAACTTTTCAAAGGACTTCTCTTGAAACCATATCGTAAGTTTTTTCTAAATCAATAAAAATCATAAGTACTTTCTCTGTACTTCTTTGTCAAACCTCTTAGTAAATGTATAGCTTTCATTGAAGATTTGTCTGACATAAATCCAAATTGATTGTGAGAATTTTTGTATCACATCTTAACCTCTGTTCAATTACCCTCTCCCAAAATTTTAAGTTAATTCCTCTATAAGTTGCACATTCTTGTGCATCTCCTTTATTCTTAAAAAATGAGAACCAAAATACGCTTTCTCCAGTCCTCAGGCATCCTGTAAGTTTTTAAAATAATATTAAAGAATTTAGTAAGCCAAGAAACTCCTAAATTTCTTAAATATTTCCACACTTTAATTATGATATTATCAGGTTCTACTGATTTGTCCACATTTGGTTTTTTTAAAGCCTCATCAATTTTTTTTTTTATTAATGCGACGGTAACACTACACATTTGGTTACTATTAATGATATTAAGATAACTAAGATTGATTGTATTTTCAAAAATTTTATTGAAAATTTTATCATTATAGCTCGCTCACCTTTGTTGAGCATCTTCCTCCAACTAAATTATTTTTTGATTTTGATCTTTAATAAATTTAAAATAAATCTTTACTTTTTTATCTTTGTTTGGCTAGTTTATACAAGTATTTCTCACCCACTTTAGTATATAATCTATTATAAAAATCATTAAAAGCAGGCTGAATATCTTCCTCCAACTAAATTATTTTTTTATTTTGATCTTTAATAGTTTACTTCTTTCTCTTTGTTTGGTTAGTTTATACATATATTTTTCACCTTTTAGTATCTAATCTATTCTAAAAATCATTAAAAGCAAAATTTTTAGCATAATAAATTGTTCTCTTAGACTCCCTGCGGGCCACCTTATATTTTTTCCATTTTTCTAGCTCTTACCTTTAATCAAATTTTTATAACACAAATTCTTTTATTTTATATTTTCATGCACATTATTATTCCACCACCAACTATTTTTATCTATAAAAACGTTTGCTTTTAATTCTCCAAGCACATCGTTTGTCGTTTGTTCAATAGTGCTTGTTACTTAATCGTATATAGAGTAAGCTTATTCATGAATGCCCCAAATTATGAACTTTTGAAGTTTATTCATAAAATTAATTTTATTTGTGTATTTTAGGTGACATCGTCTAATTCTAGGACTGTTTTATTGTATTCTTTATTTTATAACTCATTTTTAAACTCAGAACTAATAATTAACATTGAGTACTTAAATTTTCACTTGGAATGATCTTACAATTTTTACATTCTCGTTCATAAGAAAATAATTAATTTGTGTTTTATTAGGTCCATTTTTACAAGTAATAATATGTTCATCTATTTTCTTAGATAAAATATTAACAATAATAAAATCATACTCTAAAGCAAAACCGTAGCCACCATAAATATTTCTAAAATCTTCTACCACTCTACCAACATGCCTATTTAAATCTTCTCCAATAAAAAAATTTTCTTCAAGAGGTATCATTTGTATTAATTTTTTCTAGGTTTTTCTGTATTTTTCTTTTGAATTTTTATTTAAACCTACTTGAGAAGCATAAACACTAATAACATAAAAAATTTTAGTATCAACGACAATCTTTAGGGTTATAATTCTATCTCCAATTCTTTTAATATTTACAACATTATCTTTTAAACGATTATTTATAACACCTACACCATTACTTGTGTGATTTCTACTTAAATACCAAAGTTTAAAACCTAAACTATTAATCTCTTTAGCTTTTCTCTAACTCATTTAGTTTTTTGAATACATAAGATATTTATTTTTTTATGAGCCATATATCCTATTAATTCCATTAATTTAACTGTGAATACTTATATTCCATGATTCTATCATAAGATTAGTTTCATGGACTAACTTCTTTGATCAAATTCGTCCGTAATTTGGGAACACTTGTTTATTTGACACTAAACCCGGGCATTAATGTAGCGGCCCTTACATGCTTATCACTGTATTCTGGCTATACAACCCGTCGCTTCCAGGAGACACCTTTGCATTATCACAAGGGTTTAAAAACTTCATGTCTTAATTTTTGAACAAAAAATTTACACTGACTGTCAACTACCTAACACAACTCTTCATTTTTCGCATCTGGGGCTTAAGACCCGACAATGAAAGTGTTATGGTTGAGGATAGAAAAGAGAGAAAAAATGGTCGAGGGGTAAGACAGATGCTAGGAAACCCTATGATAGGATTGAGATTATGCTAGCTTTAATTCCAAATGATACTTGAGTTAACCCAAACCACATTAAAAATGAAATATTATTGTTGAAATTCAAAGGTTACTACTATGACTCTTCAAAATAAGAATAAAGCACCACAAAACACACAAACGAGCCCCTCTAGAGTGAGAGCGGCAGGGGTGGACACCATCTGATCAGCAGTCTTCTTGACTACTTGGGGTGATGTGGCAGTAGTTGGATGGTTGGAGATCGGTGATGCAGTAGTTGGAATGGTTGGAGGGAGTTGTGGCAGGGTCTGGAAGGTTTGGGAAAGGTTGCGGCAGGTCTGGAATGGGGCTTGGGGAAGTACGATAGATCTGTCAGGGGCTGGAGGGAAGCATGGCAGGTCTGGGCAGGTTAGAGGAGGGTGGCGGGAAGGTGAGTGCAAGCGGGGAGATGCTGGTGGATTTGGGCGGCAACAGTAAGAGGGGATCAAGCGGAGATAATCACCACCTCGGACAAGTTAAAGTTGTAGCACCTTTTCGCCGTAGGATATAACCCTAGGAAGGGAGCAATGCTCCGAAGGTAGAAATTTGAAATCACAGACAACAAAAATTGTACCTTAAGCAAACAATCAACATATATATAATGGATAATAGTAGTTATAATAGGAAGTGGAAAGAATAGGAAGGGGGAGGAATTTGGGCGGTACTTTCTATCACTGAGGTGTTGATTATCTCTGCTTGATCCCCTCTTCCTCCTGTCTGCCAATTTCACCCTCATCTAGCCTGCTTGCTGCTAGCCTCCTCCAACCCATCCAGATCTGCCGTACTTACCTCTAGCCCTTTCCAGATCTGTCATACATCCCTCCACAACCCCATTCCAACCAACTGCTACCCTTCGCAAACCTCGCAGACCCTGCCACAGCTCCCTCCATCCTTCCAACTACTGCAATTTTGATATTTTAAACACGTTTGCACTGTCCATTTTATGATTGGATGAATTTGATTGTGATCGAGGCATTTTGACCTTTATTTGCATGATGCTACATTCCTCGTGTTGTCTTCATCACATTCAATTTATTTGACTTGTGTAATATATATTGAGGTCAACAAGTACATGCCCAACAGAACTCACGAGCCCGACGTTAACTCATCCTCAATCAAACTCACTTGAACTTCCACAACATGAGGAGTTGGCAGCATCATCTACTACTCAATCAAGAAGAAGATGCCATAGAGATTACTATTCTAAATATTTCTAACCTTACAGAACTTTTCCCACAATGCTTTCCGTTATCTGTGCATATAAATGTGGTGAAGGTGTAAAAGCATGAAGGATCGTAAATTGGAAATTATTGGCTTCTTTTAATCTTGATTTTTATCCATTCCTTTGAGCCTACTCTATATCCTCTTAGACTAGCCCTGTTTTTTTCTGAGGGATTGGATCAACTTCTTTTTAACCACTCAAAGGAATTCTATGAAATCAATCTTCTTTCTTCCATTCTTGCATCTCACCATGGTTCATTTTCTCAAGTAAGTCTGAATTATCTTCAACCTACTAATAACTAAAACAATGTAGATTGATTATCACTCTACCAACTTGATTTCCCACATTTAATATTAGTACACCTCAATACAACAACAACAAAACCGTATTCCCACTATGTGGGGTCCGCTACATGAATCCATTATCTCCATTGTGTCTTATTTAATAGTACTCCTTAACATTTTACATAAGTTTCTTTTTTAGAAAGTCATCTTTTTCAATATTCTCATTAATTATTTATCAAATTAGGACTTTCTTTAAATGTCTTCATCTTGATGTGAAATTTAGTATCATCACTTTTAATGCATTTTACTTGTACGAAGTTCTTAGATATGTTATCTTTATTTAGATTTTCTCTTTTGTACGTAAGGTATAAAAATTGTCAAAGCTCGTAGTGTTTTTTTTTTATATTTTTGCTATTATCTATGCATGATTTATTATTTCTAATATGTGTGGGTTTGGCAGGCAAAATAGCACTAATTTTAAGACATCTTGAGAAAGCCAAAATTATTGAGGAAAACCAAAATGCATATAGGCTCTCTAAACTATTAAATACATTTATTTCAATTTTTTGGTAATGTTGATAGTAGGGTTGCTTCGGACATAATTATTTTGTTTTGAAATAATTTGGAAGATCCCAAATCGATTTTAGTTTCTTCTTTTACTAGTAATATTTTAGTGAGTGCGCCTGTAGTAATTGATTAAATTGCCTTCATTTTGACATATCAGTAGTTGTTTTTTATCATTGAAATAACCACTCTATCATTTGAGGACAGAGAACAATGTAATGTGAAAGGAAAATTGAAAGACGATGGCAACTCTGCTATAAAGAGTGTGGGCCGATTATAGATTTCATGGAGTAGTGCACCCTAGGATTCTTATTTATGTACTTTATCTATTGGATTATAAAAGATACTGATCCAATAATCCAGGGCTAAATACTTTAGAAAGGAAAGTGTAGATAAATTGAATCAAATCAACACTACTTGGTTCACTAAATTTAAGGTAGGAACTTGTGAACCATTGGACAAATTGATAAAGCGTACATTAAGTTGATAAAATTAAGTTAGATGTCAATGTATCTGTATATTATATGAAGTTGAGGATTCAAACAAATTTTGAGAACTCGGGGCTAACTTGAAAATGAAATTAAAAAAAAAAAATGAGTGTAGCTTGCATATTGGAACTTTATTCAAATTAAATTTGATATATTTTGATTCGGTCTAATATTCAAGAGTTTTTTGTTTTAATTTTTGACCATCATTATCTCTCTGAGTTTGATGTTTTGTTAAGCTCGAGTGAGTTTAGCTTTACTCGAAGTAAAAGAAATTTTTTTTGCTCAACTGGAACTCAATTTGAATTAAAAATAAATTCAATTTAAGCCCATCAACTCAAAAAAATTATTTTCAAGTTGACTCGAATAATTATTATTTAATTCTATATAATAGCATATACTCGAATATACTATGCATATATTATATTATATGCACATTTCAAATTATATTTTTAAGTTTATTCGCATTATATTCAAGCATGTCCGGCAAACCTGAAATCCATTCAAATTGATTCGGACTATGAGTGATTTTGAATTTCGATTCTTTTTAGCAATCCTATATTTAAATCAATAATATTTCCATGATAAGCACAAAATTCAAATTACATATTTTAGGATTCATATTATATGCTTAAATGCTTGTTATAATTTGCATGGGTTCAAGTTAAATTTGATTTAAATTTGAAATAACCTCTTTAAAACTTATAAATAAGGGATGAGATAAAGATGCCAGCAAAATGCATTTGCATTGAGATGTGTGATCGTGCAATAAACAAAAGACTAGACGACTTGTCTTGTTCTTTTGTTGTGCAGTGATTCCAAAGCTAATTTTTTTTTTTAACGTTGTTTTCTGATAGAAAAAGTGAATGAGGGAGTGATGCAATGAGTGAGAAAAATAAAATTGAAAGTGATAAAGGAAAAATTAAATGAGAGCGAGAGAGAGAAAATAAGTAGGATAGAGAAGTAGAAAAAGATTCTACTCAATTTGTCTATTTGTGCCCATTAT
Source organism: Phalaenopsis hybrid cultivar (assembly GCA_002079205.1). NCBI lineage: Eukaryota > Viridiplantae > Streptophyta > Magnoliopsida > Asparagales > Orchidaceae > Phalaenopsis > Phalaenopsis hybrid cultivar. The sequence goes on from JXCR01065242.1 coordinate 359,391, forward strand.
ACGCTATCTCGATGCTGTAAAAACATGTTGGTGTTGGAAATAACATGATAGTTCCATAGACATGAATTATGCGGCATTTTTAGTAGCATTTAAGTGGAGAATTTCTAGTATTATTTAAATTTTCTAAATCTATTTTGTTTTATATCCTTTTTTTTTTCTCTCTTTTGTGTTCGGTTTGAGAGGTTTTTTTTTTGGTGGTGAGATTGAGTGTACTTGTCTTTGAAGAAGTATGTTTTCTGTTGCCTCGTTTTGTTCATACATCTTTGTGCCTTCTCTATGGTGGATACAATCTTTTTGGCTCTCTTGTGAATGAATATAAGGCTAATAGGTTGAGCAAACTACCTGAATTTTTGAATCTTTTTTGGGTTCCATTTTTTTTTTAAATTATTTTGTGCATTAACGTAATCATTTATGATTGGTGCTTCAATGTAAACAGTTCTTTCTTAACAACCTCATGTAATAGGTGCATATTTTTTCAACAGTTTATGCTTTGCCTCTCTTAGGAGCTCCTCACAATGTGACATGCATGGCCTTTTATATGTCCATGGTTCTTTAATGCATTTACATGAAACATCAGTGGCCTATCCTGGTCCCTTCTTTATTTTCAGTGTGTGTAATGAGTGCTAGCTGTTCTTAATTTGTGATATTAATAGTTTTTTGGGGTTTTTACATGCATGCTACCCCTATGTGTTTACATTCTAACACTTAAACTTAAATTTTTATATTTATACCACACAAATCTTTCATATCACATCAAAGTTACCACTATTTTTACTTTTAAAAAGTGAAATACACATTGTCATGCATAGATAAAATGGCATATGTATAAAAATTGAAGTTTGGGGGTTAGATATGTGAAGACATGGAATTGAGTGGTATCTATGTGAAACTTCATAGTTTTTTCTTTTAACAAGAATTGAAGCTTGAGCTTTCGCACCAATGCACTGGTCTCTTATAAATGAAGCTTGTAAAACTCTGCTGAACTAATATGCTTTTGGTTCCCAGAATTCCCGATGACTGGGTTTGTTTTGGTACATTCTTACTAATAAATTGCTGTTCAGTGCTGCTCACGTGCTCTAACACTTTGTTTGTGGATTAACAGGAAACCTTGCTCTGGTCCTAAGTTAAAAGAGATGACCGGTAGTGGCATCTTTGGAGCTGATTACGAAGATGATGTATCGGAGTCTGGTAGTTCCGTGTCAAATCCTACTAGCAGAACATCTGTAAGAATTTATCAGGTAATCCGTCTATCTTACAGTAAATCAATTCTATTATTTTCTATTTAAAACCAGAGAAATAATTGAGGCATGAGATTTCAAACTATTTTCTAATGACCATATTATCATTTCAAAATTAAAAGTGCACTAAAAAATTTTCACAAGTATGACATGAGCAGGGCAGGAGAGAATTTCTATAAAGGTGCATAAGAATAACAATAAACTATAAGTTACACGTAAATATAAACAAAAGNGTGAGGAGGGCAGGAGAGAATTTCTATAAAGGTGCATAAGAATAACAATAAACTATAAGTCACACGTAAATATAAACAAAAGTGGGGTAAAAATAAAAGCCATTTGAAAATTTATACAAGAGTTAGCTTGGAAGAGGAAAAGAATGGAGAGAGAATGTTTAGAGAGAAGGAGCGTAGGAGTTGAAGGTCATTTAATGCGGAATTAGTGGCCAAGGTTGGAATTTACCAACAGGCTACATAGTTTTATTAAAGTCTTTGTAGTCCTAGTTCCATTGTCAGTTGTGCTGCTAGGGTGGTTGGAAATGATGAAGACGNATAAGAGTTAGTTTGGAAGAGGAAAAGGATGGAGAGAGAATGTTTAGAGAGAAGGACCGTAGGAGTTGAAGGTCATTGATTAATAATGCGGAATTAGTGGCCAAGGTTGGAATTTACCAACAGGCTACATAGGTTTATTAAAGTCTTTGTAGTCCTAGTTCCATTGTCAGTTGTGCTGCTAGGGTGGTTGGAAATGATGAAGACGGAAGACAATGAATAGAGTGAAAAGATGAGGGAGATTAGGATGGAAGAAGGAACGATGAGGAATTGGGATTTCTGCTAAGAGTATTTGTGATAAGTTTGTAAAGATTTCTGTGAGGCTATTTAGATTTGATACTTCTGAAATGATATTATGGGCAAATTTAGAGCAGAATAATCCATTTTATGCACTATACATGCTATCATTCTAAATATATTTGCATTCTTGAAAAGAAAAAAAAATTCTGTTTCATCTAGAATTCGCCATAGTTGAAGAATTTATTATTTTGGAATAAAATGCTTTTCAAATACGACTGAAGCAGAGAGCTATAATTTCTTCCCTTTGTATGAAAGATTTTACAGACTTTCTCCATTAATTTTTAGTGAAATTTATACACGTAGCACACAATTCTTATGTATTTAAATATCACACACCTAAACTTTCATATTTACATGTATGGCATTTTGGTGCTTTAAACTAAATGTATTTCACTTTTAAAAAGTGATAATAGTGCTATGTTGTATGTGATATTAAAGATTTGTTGCTATTTATGTATGTAAATATGAATGTTTAGCTGCGAGATATGTAAATACATAAGAATTGTGCGCTATGTATGTAAATGCCGATAATTTTATTTAATGGGCTTAGTGACATTTCTATGAAACCCAGCGAGTAAAAATTGGATATTATTTTCTTAGATGGGAACACACATAAGACACACAATACCTTCCAGTGAATTTTCTATACTGAAATTCAATGCTTTTGTTTCTTCAGCAAGTAACACACATAAGACACGCAATACCTTCCAGTGAATTTTCTATACTGAAATTGAATGCTTTTGTTTCTTCAGCAAGTAACAAGCGGCATCAGTCAAATTTCCTTTAGTGCTGAGGAGGGTGTTTCCCCAAAGAAACCAACCTCAATTCCAGAGGTAGCTAAGCAGAGAGAATTAAGTGGAACACTTGAGAGTGAAGCCGATGCTAAAGTGAAGAAACAACTATCTGATGCAAAAAACAAAGAACTTAGCGGGCATGACATATTCGGTCCTCCTCCTGAGAATCCTCCCAGGCCTTTGGCTGCACGGAATTTGGAATTGAAGGGACAACTGGACTTTGGTGAACCCGCACCACGCAGCATACATACATCAGTAAAAGTTTCTAATGTAAGTATCATGATTATTTTATTTTATTTTATTAATGGGGCTTTTACATACATACCATACAATTCTTATATATTTACATATCTAACACCTAAACATTCTTATTTACTTGCATACCACTCAAATCCTTAACACTATCGTTTTAAAAGTGAAATACACCTTTTCATTCATAGATTTATGACACCGACGTGTTATAAGGGTAAGTATCAAACTTTGGGTGTTAGATATGTAAATATGTAAGAATTGTGTGGTGTGTAAATTTACCAATTTTAATCTTTTTGCTGCTATCCTTAATGCTATAATGTTTTATTAGTCTTTCATGAAGTGCTCTGCAAAGTTGCCACAGATGTAAAACTAATTTTGAATAGTCTTTCTAGTTTTTGATTTTTTTTTTTACCCAGAAAGCTTATTTGATACTTGGTTCTTTTGTTTGCACATCTAAAAAAATTATTGCATGCTTACTGTTTGCTTTTTTACTCGGGATTCCTTTTTAGTGTCTCTATACCTTTCATGAGAAGTTACCCCATGAGTTTCCATTTATAGTGATGACACTGAACGCCTTTTAACTTCCCTTTTCACTTTATGTCAGTCAAAATGCATAAATTTGATATATTACAGATTTTTGGACACATCTGGTCAGGTGTTGTTATGATTGGTTTTGAACTCCTTGTAATATTCTCATTTGGGCAAAACTGATGATTGCATTGAGATGGAAACCACAAACTAATGGTTTGAATTGATTTGGTTTAATTTTATTTTCTCTTGGGTTCAATTTGATTTGACAGTTTCATTTGGAAAAACTTATTGGAGGGAACTAAATATGATGAATACAACAAATGGCCAATGCTGGATTTACTAAATCTAGCGGGAGGGTGGATTTAATGAATTTAAGATTTATGGATTTACTAAATCCTACTAATGCTCAATTCTGCTTCTAGCCAAACACCCCCTTAAAAAGGAAAAAAAATATTACATCAGGACTCAGGAGATAGTTGGGCCCCACAAATTTTAGCATTGACCAATCCCGGTGTATTACGGTGGACCCACTTGATACATGACGTTCCATCATTGAACTCCGAACGCAAATTATTCTGATGTAATATTTTCTCCTTAGAAAGTGAAACATTCTTTTTTATCCATAGAAAAAGGCATGTATGTAAAAAAAATGATGTTTAGGCATTAGATATGTAAATACATAGGTGTTAAATGGTATTTGCGTAAATCTTCCTAAAACAAAAAGAACCCACATGTCTTTCATACATTCTCCATATTTTCTTCCCACTACAGCCTGCAGGCGGCCAAAGCAACATAACATTGAGCGATGAGGAGGCTGTGGAAAGAACAGCTAAGAAAATCCACAATCAGAAATTCCAGGAGCTAACGGGCAATGACATTTTCAAGGGTGATGCGACCCCGGNTGTCGTTGCCGGTCCCAAGCCCGGATGAGAAAAGTGGAGGGTTGCGTTAGGTAGTCGACAGCCAGCGTAAAACTTGTCGAAAAAATCATGATATTGTAAGTTTTTTCTAAATCAATAAAAATCATAAGTACTTTCTCTGTACTTTTCCGTCAGGCCTCTTAGTAAACGTATAGCTTTCATTGAAGACCTGCCTGACATAAATCCAAATTGTTTGTGAGCAATTTTTGTATCACATCTTAACCTCTGTTCAATTACCCTCTCCCAAAATTTTAAGTTAATTCCTCTATAAGTTGCACATTCTTGTGCATCTCCTTTATTCTTAAAAAATGAGGACCAAAATACTCTTTCTCCAGTCCTCAGGCATCTTGTAAGTTTTTAAAATAATATTAAAGAGTTTAGTAAGCGAAGAAACTCCTAAATTTCTTAAATATTTCCACACTTTAATTATGATATTATCAGGTTCTACTAATTTTTCCACATTTGGTTTTTTTTAATGTCTCATCAACCCTTTTTTTTATTAATGTGACGGTAACACTACACATTTGGTTACTATTAATGATATTAAGATAACTAAGATCGATCGTATTTTCAAAAATTTTATTGAAAATTTTATCATTATAGCTCGCTCACCTTTGTTGAGTATCTTTCTCCAACTAAATTATTTTTTTATTTTGATCTTTAATAAATTTAAAAGAAATCTTTACTTTTTTACCTTTGTTTGGCTAGTTTATACAAATATTTTTCACCCAATTTAATATATAATCTATTATAAAAATCATTAAAAGCAGGTTGAATATCTTCCTCCAACTAAATTATTTTTTTATTATGATCTTTAATACACTTAAGTTAAATCTTTACTTCTTTCTCTTTGTTTGGCTAGTTTATATATATATTTTTCACTCTTTTTAGTATCTAATATATCATAAAAATCATTAAAAGCAAAATTTTTAGCATAATAAATTGTTATCTTAGACTCCCTACGGGCCACCTTATATTTTTTCAATTTTTCTAAGCTCTTACCTTTAATCAAATTTTTATAACACAAATTCTTTTATTTTATGTTTTCATGCACATTATTATTCCATCACCAACTATTTTTATCTATAAAAGCTTTTGCTTTTGATTCTCCAAGTACGTCGTTTGCCGTTTGTTCAATAGTACTTGTTACTTTATCCTATATAGAGTAAGCTTATTCATGAATATCCGAAATTTTGAACTCTTGAACTTTATTTGTAAAATTAATTTTATTTGTGTATTTTAGGTTACCTCATCTAATTCTAGGACAATGTTTTATTGTATTCTTTATTTTACAACTCATTTTTAAACTCAAACTAATAATTAACGTTGAGTACTTAAATTTTCACTTGGAATGACCTTACAATTTTTACATTCTCGTTGATCTTTTTTTTCTCATAAGAAAATAATTAATTTGTGTTTTATTAGGTCTATTTTTACAAGTAATAATATATTCATCTCTTTTCTTAGATAAAGTATTAGCAATAATAAAATCATACTTTAAAGCAAAACCGTAGCCACCATAAATATTTCTAAAATCTTCTACCACTCTACCAACATGTCTATTTAAATCTTCTCCAATAAAAATTCTTTCTTCAAGAGCTATCATTTGTATTAATTTTTTCTAGGTCATTCTGTTTTTTACTTTTGAATTTATATTTAAACCTATTTAAGAAGCATAAACACTGATAATATAAAAAATTTTAGTATCAACGATAATCTTTAGGACTATAATTCTATCTTCAATTCTTTTAATATTTACAACATTATCTTTCAATCGGTTATCTATAATAACACTTACACAATTTCTTGTGTGATTCCTACCTAAATATCAAAGTTTAAAACCTAAACTATTAATCTCTTTATCTTTTCTCTAACTCATTTAGTTTTTTGAATACATAAGATATTTATCTTTATATGAGTCATATATCTATTAATTCCATTAATTTAACTGTGAATACTTATATTCCATGATTCTATCATAAGATTAGTTTCATGGACTAACTTCTTTGACCAAATCGTCCGTAATTTGGGAATGCTTGTTTATTTGACACTAAACCCGAGCGTCAATGTAGCAGCCCTTACACGCTTATCATTGTATTCTGGCTATACAACCCGTCGCTTCCAAGAGACACCTTAGCATTATCACAAGGGTTTAAAAGATTCATGTCTTAATTTTTCAACAAAAAATTTATGCTGACTGTCAACTACCTAACACAACTCTTCATTTTTCGCATCTGGGGCTTAAGACCCGACAATGAAAGTGTTATGGTTGAGGATAGAAAAGAGAAAAAAATGGTCGAGGGGTAAGACAGATGCTAGGAAACCCTATGACAGGACTGAGATTAGGCTAGCTCTAATACCAAATGATACTTGAGTTAACCCAAACCACATTAAAAATGAAATGTTGTTGTTGAAATTCAAAGGTTACTACTACGACTCTTCAAAATAAGAATAAAGCACCACAAAACACATAAACGAGCCCCTCTTGAGTGAGAGCGGCAGGGGGGGACACCATCTGATCAGCAGTCGTATTGACTACTTGGGGTGATGTGGTAGTAGTTGGATGGTTGGAGATCGGTGATGCAGTAGTTGGAATGGTTGGAGGGAGTTGTGGCAGGGTCTGGAAGGTTTGGGAAAGGTTGCAGCAGGTCTGGAATGGGGCTTGGGGAAGTACGATAGATCTGTGAGGGGCTAAAGGGAAGCACGGCAGGCCTGGGCGGGTTAGAGGAGGGTGGTGGGAAGGTGAATGCAAGCGGGGAGATGCGGGTGGACTTGGGCGGCAACAGTAAGAGGGGATCAAGCGGAGATAATCACCACCTTGGACAAGTTAAAGTTGTAGCACCTTTTCGCCGTAGGATATAACCCTATGAAGGGAGAAATGCTCTGAAGGTAGAAATTTGAAATCAGAGACAACAAAAATTGTACCTTAAGCAAACAAGCAGCATATATATAATGGATAATAGTAGTTATAATAGGAAGTGGAAAGAATAGGAAGGGGGAGGAATTTGGGCGGTACTTTCTATCACTGAGGTGTTGATTATCTCTGCTTGATCCCCTCTTCCTCCTGTCGGCCAATTCCACCCTCATCTAGCCTGCTTGCAGCCAGCCTCCTCCAACCCATCCAGATCTGCCGTACTTCCCTCTAGCCCTTTCCAGATCTGTCATACATCCCTCCACAACCCCATTCCAACCAGCCGCAACCCTTCACAAACCTTGCAGACCCTGCCACAGCTCCCTCCATCCTTCCAACTACTGCAATTTTGATATTTCAAACACGTTTGCACTGTCCATTTTATGATTGGAGTGGTCATGTCACTTGAATTTGATTGTGATCGAGGCATTTTGACCTTTATTTGCATGATGCGACATTCCTCGTGTTGTCTTCATCACATTCAATTGATTTGACTTGTGTAATATATATTGAGGTCAACAAGTACATGCCCAACAGAACTCGTGAGCCCGACGTTAACTCATCCTCAATCGAACTCACTTGAACTTCCACAACATGAGGAGTTGGCAGCATCATCTACTACACAATCAAGAAGAAGATGCTATAGAGATTACTATTCTAAATATTTCCAACCTTACAGAACTTTTCCCACAATGCTTTCCTTTATCTGTGCCTATAAATGTGGTCAAGGTGTAAAGCATGAAGGATCGTAAATTGGAAATTATTGGCTTCTTTTTATCTTGATTTTTATCCATTCCTTTGAGCCTACTCTATATCCTCTTAGACTCGCCCTGTTTTTTTTCTGAGGGATTGGATCAACTTCTTTTTGACCACTCAAAGGAATTCCATGAAATCAATCCTCTTTCTTCCATTCTTGCATCTCACCATGGTTCATTTTCTCAAGTAAGTCTGAGTTATCTTCTACCTACTAATAACTAAAACAATCTAGATTGATTATCACTCTACCAACTTGATTTCTCACATTTAATAATAGTACACCTCAAAACAACAACGACAACAACAAAACCGTAATCCCATTATGTGGGGTCGGCTACATGAATCCTTTATCTCCATTTCGTCCTATTTAATAGTACTCCTTAACATTTTACATAAGTTTCTTTTCTATAAAGGCATCTTTTTCAATATTCTCATTAATTATTTATCAAATTAGGACTTTCTTAAAATGTCTTCATCTTAATGTGAAATTTAGTATCATCACTTTTAATGCATTTTACTTGTACGAAGTTTTTAGATATGTAATCTTTATTTAGATTTTCTCTTTTGTACGGAAGGTATAAAAATTGTCAAAGCCCGTAGTGTTTTCTTATTTTTAGGCAAAATAGCACTAATTTTATGGCATCTTGAGAAAGCCAAAATTATTGATGAAAACCAAAATGCATATAGGCTCTCTAACTATTAAATACATTTATTTCAATTTTTTGGTAATGTTGATAGTAGGGTTGCTTCGGACATAATTATTTTGTTTTGAAATAATTTGGAAGATCCCAAATCGATTTTAGTTTCTTCTTTTACTAGTAATATTTTAGTGAGTGCGCCTGTAGTAATTGAATAAATTGCCTTCATTTTGACATATCAGTAGTTGTTTTTTATCATTGAAATAACCACTCTATCATTTGAGGACAGAGAACTATGTAATGTGAAAGGAAAATTGAAAGACGATGGCAACTCTGCTATAAAGAGTGTGGGCCGATTATAGATTTCATGGAGTAGTGCACCCTAGGATTCTTATTTATGTTCTTTATCTATTGGATTATAAAAGATACTGATCCAATAATCCAGGGCTAAATACTTTAGAAAGGAAAGTGTAGATAAATTGAATCAAATCAACACTACTTGGTTCACTAAATTTAAGGTAGGAACTTGTGAACGATTGGACAAATTGATAAAGCATACATTAGGTTGAAAAAATTAAGTTAGATATCAATGTATCTGTATATTATATGAAGTTGAGCTGATTCAAACAAATTTTGAGAACTTGGGGCTAACTTGAAAATGAAATTAAAAAAAAAAGAGTGTAGCTTGCATATTGGAACTTGATTCAAATTAAATTTGATATATTTTGATTCGGTCTAATATTCAAGAGTTTTTTTTATTTTTGACCATCATTATCTCCCTGAGTTTGATGTTTTGTTAAGCTCGAGCGAGTTTAGCTTTACTCGAAGTAAAAGAAATTTTTTTTGCTCAACTGGAACTCAATTTGAATTAAAAATAAATTCAATTTAAGCCTATCAACTCAAAAATATTATTTTCAAGTTGACTCGAATAATTATTATTTAATTCTATATAATAGCATATACTCTAATATGCTATGCATATATTATATTATATGCACATTTCAAATTATATTTTAAGTCTATTCGAATTATATTCAAGCATGGCAAACTTGAAATCCATTCAATTTGATTCGGACTACAAGTGATTTTGAATTTCGATTCTTTTTAGCAAACCTATATTTAAATCAATAATATTTCCATGATAAGCACAAAATTCAAATTACATATTTTAGGATTCATAGTATGCTTAAATGTTTGTTATAATTTGCATGGATTCAAGTTAAATTTGATTTAAATTTGAAATAACCCCTTTAAAACTTATAAATAAGGGATGAGATAAAGATGCCAGAAAAATGCATTTGCATTGAGATGTGCGATCGTGCAATAAACAAAAGACTAGACGACTTGTCTTGTTCTTTTGTTGTGCAGTGATTCCAAAGCTAATTTTTTTTTTAACGTTGTTTTCTGATATAAAAGTGAATGAGAGAGTGATGCAATGAGTGAGAAAAATAAAATTGAAAGTGATAAAGGAAAAATTAAATGAGAGCGAGAGAGAGAAAATAAGTAGGATAGAGAAGTAGAAAAAGAAAAGATTCTACTCAATTTGTCTATTTGTGCCCATTATAGGCTATCTCGATGCTGTAAAAACACGATGGTGTTGGAAATAACATGATAGTTCCATAGAGATGAATTATGCGGCGTTTTTAGTAGCATTTAAGTGGAGAATTTCTAGTATTATTTAAATGTTCTATATCTATTTTGTTTTATATCCATTTTTTTTTCTCTTGTGTTAAGTTTGAGATGGTTTTTTTTTGGTGGTGAGATTGAGTGTACTTGTTTTTGAAGAAGTATGTTTCTGGTGCTTCGTTTTGTTCATACATCTTTGTGCCTTCTCTAGGGTGGATACAATCTTTTTGCCTCTCTTGTGAATGAATATAAGGCTAATAGGTTAAACAAAGTACCTGAATTTTTTAATCTTTTTTTGGTTCCATATTTTTTTTGTTTTTTTTATTATTTTTTGCATTAAAGTAATCATTTATGATTGGTGCTGCAATGTAAACAGTTCTTTCTTAACAACCTCATGTAATAGGTGCATATTTTCAACAGTTTATGCTTTGCTTCTCTTAGGAGCTCCTCACAATGTGACAAGCATGGCCTTTTAAATGTCCATGGTTCTTTAATGCATTTACATGAAACATCAGTGGCCTATCCTGATCCCTTCTTTATTTTCAGTGTGTGTAATGAGTGCTAGCTGTTCTTAATTTGTGATATTAATAGTTTTTTGGAGCATTTACATACATACTACCCCTATGTGTTTACATTCTAACACCTAAACTTAAATTTTTCTTAATTTGTGATATTAATAGTTTTTTGGGGCATTTACATACATACTACCCCTATGTGTTTACATTCTAACACCTAAACTTAAATTTTTGTATTTATACCACACAAATCTTTCATATCACATCAAAATTACCACTATTTTTACTTTTAAAAAGTGAATCACACATTGTCATGCATAGATAAGATGGCATATGTATAAAAATTGAAATTTGGGGGTTAGATATGTGAATCTTCATAGTTTTTTTCTTTTAACAAGAATTGAAGCTTGAGCTTTCGCACCAATGCACTGGTCTCTTATAAATGAAGCTTGTAAAACTCTGCTGAACCAATATGCTTTTGGTTCCCAGAATTCCCGACGACTGGGTTTGTTTTGGTACATTCTTACTAATAAATTGCTGTTCAGTGCTTCTTACGTGCTCTAACATTTTGTTTGTGGGTTAACAGGAAACCTTGCTCTGGTCCTAAGTTAAAAGAGATGACCGGTAGTGGCATCTTTGGAGCTGATTACGAAGATGATGTATCGGAGTCTGGTAGTTCCGTGTCAAATCCTACTAGTAGAACATCTGTAAGAATTTATCAGGTAATCCGTCTATCATACAGTAAATCAATTCTATTATTTTCTATTTAAAACCAGAGAAATAATTGAGGCATGAGATTTCAAACTATTTTCTAATAACCATATTATCATTTCAAAATTAAAAGTGCACTAAAAATTTTCACAAGTATGGCATGAGCAGGACAGGAGAGAATTTCTATAAAGGTGCATAAGAATAACAATAAACTATAAGTTACACGTAAATATAAACAAAAGTGGGGTAAAAATAAAAGCCATTTGAAAATTTATGTAAGAGTTGGCTTGGAAGAGGAAAAGGATGGAGAGAGAATGTTTAGAGAGAAGGAGCGTAGGAGTTGAGGGTCATTGATTAACAATGCGGAATTAGTGGCCAAGGTTGGAATTTACCAACAGGCTACATAGGTTTATTAAAGTCTTTGTAGTCCTAGTTCCATTGTCAGTTGTGCTGCTAGGGTGGTTGGAAATGATGAAGACAGAAGACAATGAATAGAGTGAAAATATGAGGGAGATTAGGATGGAAGAAGGAATCGATGAGGAATTGGGATTTCTACTAGAGTATTTGTGATAAGTTTGTAAAGATTTCTGTGAGGCTATTTAGAATTTGATACTTCTGAAATGATATTATGGGCAAATTTAGAGCAGAATAATCCATTTTATGCACTATACATGCTATCATTCTAAATATATTTGCATTCTTGAAAAGAAAAAAAAAATTCTGTTTCATCTAGAATTCGCCATAGTTGAAGAATTTATTATTTTGGAATAAAATGCTTTTCAAATACGACTGAAGCAGAGAGCTATAATTTCTTCCCTTTGTATGAAAGATTTTACAGACTTTCTCCATTAATTTTTAGTGAAATTTATTCACGTAGCACACAATTCTTATGTATTTAAATATCACACATCTGAACTTTCATATTTACATGTATAGCATTTTGGTGCTTTAAACTAAATGTATTTCACTTTTAAAAAGTGATAATAGTGCTATGTTGTATGTGATATTAAAGATTTGTTGCTATTTATGCATGTAAATATGAATGTTTAGTTGCGAGATATGTAAATACATAAGAATTGTGTGCTATGTATGTAAATGCCGATAATTTTTATTTAATGGGCTTAGTGACATTTCTATGAAACCCAGCGAGTAAAAATTGGATATTATTTTCTTAGATGGGAACACACATAAGACACGCAATACCTTCCAGTGAATTTTCTATACTGAAATTGAATGCTTTTGTTTCTTCAGCAAGTAACAAGCGGCATCAGTCAAATTTCCTTTAGTGCTGAGGAGGGTGTTTCCCCAAAGAAACCAACCTCAATTCCTGAGGTAGCTAAGCAGCGAGAATTAAGTGGAACACTTGAGAGTGAGGCCGATGCTAAAGTGAAGAAACAACTATCTGATGCAAAAAACAAAGAACTTAGCGGGCATGACATATTCGGTCCTCCTCCTGAGAATCCTCCCAGGCCTTTGGCTGCACGGAATTTGGAATTGAAGGGACAACTGGACTTTGGTGAACCCGCACCGCGCAGCATACATACATCAGTAAAGGTGTCTAATGTAAGTATCATGATTATTTTATTTTATTTTATTAATGGGGCTTTTACATACATACCATACAATTCTTATATTTTTACATATCTGACACCTAAACATTCATATTTACATGCATACCACTGAAATCCTTAACACTATCGTTTTAAAAGTGAAATACACCTTTTCATTCATAGATTTATGACACCGACGTGTTGTAAGGATAAGTATCAAACTTTGGGTGTTAGATATGTAAAAACGTAAGAATTGTGTGGTGTGTGTAAATTTCCCAATTTTTATCTATTTGCTACTATCCTTGATGCTATAATGTTTTATTAGTCTTTCATGAAGTGCTCTGCAAAGTTGCCACAGATGTAAAACTAATTTTGAATAGTCTTTCTAGTTTTTGATTTTTTTTACCCAGAAAGCTTATATGATACTTGGTTCTATTGTTTGCACATCTAAAAAAATTATTGCATGCTTTCTGTTTGCTTTTTTACTCGGGATTCTTTTTTAGTGTCTCTATACCTTTCATGAGAAGTTACCCCATGAGTTTCCATTTCTAGTGATGACACTGAACGCCTTTTAACATCCCTTTTCACTTTATGTCACAGTCAAAATGCATAAATTTGATATATTACAGATTTTTGGACACATCTGGTCAGGTGTTGTTATGATTGGTTTTGAACTCCTTTGTAATATACTCATTTGGGCAAAACTGATGATTGCATTGAGATGGAAACCAAAAACTAATGGTTTGAATTGATTTGGTTTAATTTTATTTTCTCTTGGGTTCAATTTGATTTGACAGTTTCATTTGGAAAAACTTGGGCATGACCCATGCTTATAGTCATACCAGCTATGAAAAATATTTCAATGTTATGTAGTCCACTTTTCAAGTTAGTGGAGGGAACTAAATATGATGAATACAACAAATGGCCAATGCTGGATTTTACTAAATCTAGCGGGAGGGTGGATTTAATGAATTTAAGATTTATGGATTTACTAAATCCTACTAACGCTCAATTCTGCTTCTAGCCAAACACCCCCTTAAAAAGGAAAAAAATATTACATCAGGACTCCGGAGATAGGTGGGCCCCACAAATTTTAACATTGACCAATCCCGATGTATTACGGTGGATTCACTTGATACATGACGTCCCATCATTGGACTCCGAACGCAAATTACGTCTGGAGTTCTGATGTAATATTTTCTCCTTAGAAAGTGAAACATTCTTTTTTATCCATAGAATGTATGTAAAAAAATGAAGTTTAGGCATTAGATATGTAAATACATTGGTGTTAAATGGTATTTGCGTAAATCTTCTAAAACAAAAAGAACCCACATGTCTTTCATGCATTCTCCATATTTTCTTCCCACCACAGCCTGCAGGCGGCCAAAGCAACATAACATTGAGCGATGAGGAGGCTGTGGAAAGAACAGCTAAGAAAATNATGGACCCCACAAATTTTAACATTGACCAATCCCGGTGTATTACGGTAGTCCCACTTGATACATAACGTCCCATCATTGGACTCCGAACGCAAATTACGTCTAGAGTTCTGATGTAATATTTTCTCCTTAGAAAGTGAAACATTCTTAAAAAAATGAAGTTTAGGCATTAGATATGTAAATACATAGGTGTTACATGGTACTTGCGTAAATCTTCCTAAAACAAAAAGAACCCACGTCTTTCATACATTCTCCATATTTCCTTCCCACTACAGCCTGCAGGCGGCCAAAGCAACATAACATTGAGCGATGAGGAGGCTGTGGAAAGAACACCTAAGAAAATCCACAATCAGAAATTCCAGGAGCTAACGGGCAATGACATTTTCAAGGGCGATGCGACGCCCGNGATGAATGTGGATTTATCTATTCATTTTTTTTTTCTAATTTTATATGGGGGAGAAACTTAGTTTTTTTTTTGGAAAATTTTGGTTCGAGGATTTGGTCTGAAAAAGCTGTTTAGGATATTTGTAGTTATTTGGTTGATTGTAAAGTATATTTTGATTTTTAGATTAGTTTTGAAGTAAAATGAATTAAATGTATAGATTCATAATGTTGGTCGGCAGCGATGGCGATTGTTACTAGCTAGAGGAAAAAATATTATGTACGGAGTTCTGATATAGATTTGCATCTGAATGCAACAAAAAAATATGAATAGAATGTATTTGCTTCGTTCTTATGGTGTATTTGAATGTATGTATATATATATATATATCATCCAAATCAAAGTTAGATGTTAAAATCTGGTCCTTTGCTCCTCAATTCAAGTTTAGGTCCCATGTATATGGAGAATGAAGGGTTAATTATAATTTTTTATTATTGAATTTTGATAAATCTATCAAAAATCAAAAAAATACTCCATTAGATAACTCATGTTGATACATTTGATTAAAATTAATCTCTCAGCATTTAACTGCATTAATAACTTCATAATTTAGTGGCTTTATGCTTGCTAGATTTCTCTCATAATATTTGGAGAGTATTTGGTTCTTCATTTTAGTTTTAACAGTATTTCAATCATAGTTTAAGGATCTCGATTCAGATTCACTTGAACTTGAATCAGACCACTTTTGATATAATGGATTCACCTTATCAAAATGTTAATTTTTTTGAAATTGGAGCTAAATGATATTGAAAAACATATTGCATTGAAGGTTCTTATAAGGGTGAGGAACTTAAAAATCCATTTTATTCAGTGTCATCTGATAAACACATTTATATGAAATATAAAGACCCAAAATCACAACACTTTTAATCATTTTTTGAAACATTTGCTTAACATCATGTAATGTAAAAAGATGTTTTTTTTATTTTATTTGAGCAAAAAGTTTATACAATATATATATATATTTTTTTGGTTCATATCACATATAAAAATATTTTAATTTTATTTTTTTAAATTGAAATATGCCTTTTTACTAATTAGAAAGAAAGAAATTTGTTCAGTGCTCTTCATTCAAAGAACTAATAGAAAGAGCTATTGTAAAGATCACTTTAAAACCAAGATTTCAACCTAATGTTTGAATCAAGCTTTCTAAAGATGATAAATGCCCTTATGTGACATAAAGATGATATTTTTATGTGATATAAAAGACTTGGGTGATACAAATAAAAAGCAAAATTTAAAATTTAGGTATGTAAATATGTAAGAATTTGGTCTTATATATGTAAATGCCCTTCATACATATAAAGCAAAATAGTTTTTACATATGTATCTCATCAAGGATGTGAGAACCGGATCAGAGATTGAAACGATAAAGTGAGAGGTTCAAAGTTTAAATGTTGAACCAAGGTTGAAAATGGTATTGAAGGGAATGACACAATAAATTATAAATTAATTTAAATATGACATAAATGGTGTAATAATAATATAGTAAGTGCGGTTTAAAAATACTCATTATGAAATATAAAATAAACACCTCAATATTTAATTAACTAACCATTTTTTGGTAATATTCTAGATTATTTGAAATATTTTGTTATTTTCTTTGTAGAAAGTTATTTCATGAAAAATAATATATTGTTAAGAACAAATTTGTACCACCTAGTTATGATATGTAAGTAATATTTAATATTCAATTATATATTTATATAAGCTATATCAATTTATAATAAACACCATTTGATTAAAAAAAAGTGTGAAAATATAAGACATCATAATTAAACAAACATGATAGTATGATACATCATTTATTGCTCCATACAATGCTCAAAACTTTGTCTTTCGAAAACTCAAAACTAAAATTCATGCCTAATTGGTGCATCTCTGAAAGCTCAATCATCATAAGTTGCATGTTCAAAATTTGTCTCCTCATATGCATCTAAATCTTCAACTTCAATTACTTCATTTATACTACTAACACTTTCATTTGTATCCGTGCATAAAATTTTATAAATAAGGTCATTTTCTCATTTTGATGATCAATTTAAAAATATTTTAAAACTTTGTGGTTGGTTGCTTATCCAATTCTTAAGAAACATGTATAACATCCTCTCTATAAATTCAATCTCCAAATCATCATAATCAAACGCAGGAGAATGTTCATTGTGAACTTTCCAAAAGTATATTGTCTCAATTATTGTGTAGTCCAATGGATTTTAACCTTTTTTTTAGCTTGGAACCTATAAAATTAATAAGATAGTATAAATTATGACTATCATTATAGATAATAATAATAACAAAATATATTAACATGACAACTTCAACTAAAAAAAACACACTTCCTCAATTTAAAATTGTATCTAAACTACACCAAATCATTTAGCATTTGATGTTTCAGTTGATTTCTTCTTTTTGTATAAATTTATTCAAAAACCCTCCAATTTTTTTTTGGATCCAGTTCATGATGAAGTTCGACTAAGAATGCAAATAGTCAATCTTTACAAATTTGGAGCACTAGAGTCAAACTTTCTCCACCATTCATCAACACATTAACAAAGATGGACTTATATATATATATATATATNTGGATTGGAGTTGAAATGGAGCAAAACATAGCGAAATGGGAGCAAATGGAGGTGCTTCTAGCAGGACGTCGCCTAGCCTCCAGATATTGGCGCCTAGGCGCTAGAAACTGCTCGAGGCGGTTACAGCACGTTCCAAGGAGTTATTTGATTTTGGCATTTCAAAGTCTTGGAATCTCCCGAAATGCCTAGAGGTTGTAGATAGGAGTAGAAAATGTAGATTTCTTCATTTTAAAGAGAGATTAGAGAGGGGACTTTGAGAGATATTTATAAAGGATTTTATGAGCATTGCATGCATCAGCAAGAGACTTTATTAGAGGAATTTTCATCTTTCTTTCAGAGAAAAAAAAACTAAGTATTAAATTTGCTTTGATTTAAATGAAGTTTATATTGTGTTTTCTCCATGCTTAGTAAGTTTCCTTATTCATATGAATTAATTATAGTATTATATTCTCTAAGTATTCTATTTGTTACCTACCTTTTAGAGTCCTGAATGCTTGAATTCCTGAAATAAATTTGGAGCAGAGCTATAATTTTTTGGTGGATTGTTTGGATTTTTGCTCTTTGTTTATAGCTATGTTTTACAATTCCGCTTGTGGAGCATTGATGATATCCAACCTTGGAAGCAACTCAACCAGTTATTTATATTTCATTACTACTCAGTTCTGTAATTTCTTGCAGATTTGTCAAATATATTACTTCTTTCATATCATTTAACAAGATTTTTGTGCTAATGTATACCAAATAACCTATTCTACTGTCAATCTTCCCTTATATTCAGCAGGAAGATATATGAGAGTTGCATGCAGCGGTCAATTTTCTCTCGTCCCGAGATTAATCTACCCGTCAATCCGTCCTCTCCTAATCTGCAAGATAACTTTAGAGAAAGTTCGTTTCCCATGTTTTACCATGGAGACATCCGAGCTCCTCTTTAATTGTCTTGTTTTATTTTAGAGCCTACTAAACCACTTACAACTATAATCTGGTGTTTTTACCCCTAAACTAATTGTTTGAGTTAATGAAAAACTAGTCGGGGCCCCTTAATTTACCTGGGAAAATTTTTTCCAAAGAAAAAAAAAAAAAAAGCAGGAAGAGCACCAAGAGCAATTCTGACACCACATAATAATTATAAACGTAAGAGCCTAAAGGACACCATACACACAAATAACCGATGAAATGCAAAACCACCCCATTTTTTTAATTTTAATCTGATATAGACAGGGATTTGAAGCCATAAAATTGGGCAACAAACTTCATATCAATTACCAATGAATAGCTAGCTCCAACCTCTATGAACTTTGAAGTCAAGAAACATCAATAAGAGCATACAAGTAAGCTATACTTGTTCCCATCCTGTAAATTCTCAAATGGCGTGGAATGTCTAGATGTAGCTCTACATGCGAACCCCCAGTAATATATCGTCATATGTGCTATATCGGGCCCACCTAAAAAAAAATTAAAGTGGAACCACGGACTCTGCAAAAACCCTAAAATAACCTCTGAAGTTCCACTTTGTTAACCCCGAAATAACACTATGGACGTTATTTTGGGGTTATTTCTGAGTTATTGAAGAAAAATTCATATTTTACACTTCAATAATCCAAAAATAACCTCCGTTATATTATTTCGGGATTATTGAAGTAGAACCGCAGAGATTATTTAGGAGTTATTTATGAGTTTTTGAAGTGAAATATATAGATTTATCTTTAATAACCGCGAAATAACCTCAAAATAACCCCAAAATAACATCCGCAGTTCCACTTCAATAAACCCGAAATAACCTTCATGATGTAGCACACGTAGAACTTCAATAACCCCGAAATAATCTCAGAAGTCCAGACAGAAAATTTTTCCCAAATGGCATAGGATTTTATTTTCTCTTAATTTTATTTTTTGTTCAAAAATTTTGTAACCGTTTTTTTTTTTCTTTAATACGAAAACTTAAAGAAAATAATAATAAATAAAAAATAAAAAATAAAAAGTAAGCTGTACTAAACGATGTTGACACAAAGCCAAGTAAATAAATTCTGCAGCTGCATCTTGTTTGGAGAGTAAAATTAAACTAAGCACCGTTCATCAATAGCATTTCTAGTTTCACAACGATTGAATGTAGTTAATAAAGCGTTGATCTGGCAAAAAGTCGCAAGTTTGATGAGACAAACAAGATGATTTAACAACATTAATAAAAAAGATGCACTAATATCTCAGTTACCACGCATTTTTTGAGAAGTAGAAGCCAAAAAACCATCTTCCGATGTTATATAATATATATATATATATATANTTTTTTTTTTGGAGAGTGCTTGGTAGCAAATTTAGGTTGACTATTTGATGAACTGATGAATGTGGATTTATCTATTCATTTTTTTTTCTAAGTTATATGGGGGAGAAACTTAGTTTTTTTTTGGAAAATTTTGGTTGGAGGATTTCCTCTGAAAAAGCTATCTAGTATATTTGTAGTTATTTGGTTGATTGTAAAGTATATTTTGATTTTTAGATTAGTTTTAAAGTAAAATGTGTTAAATGTATAGATTAGTTTTAAAGTAAAATGTGTTATATCTACGGAGTTCTGATATAGATTTGCATCTGAATGCAACAAAAAAATATGAACAGAATGTTGTATTTGCTTCGATCTTATGGTGTATTTGAATGTATTTGAAATTCAGTCAAAATTGAGTAAAATTTTAAATATTTTAAATTAAATAGTGAACTATAATCCTTTAATACACTATATATATAAATTAGAGTCCAGGTTTGCATTGCAGAAGCTCTTGTTTCATGTATACCTCTTAATTCCTTTGAATATATGTATCAAACAAGCCCAATTTTTACTTGCCACCATAACTATGAAAGAATAAATTTTATTTTTGAAAAGCTGATATTGCAGGATTGTTGATGTGATATGAAATATTTAGTGAAGTATTTTGTTGTTGGATGTGTAAATAAATAGGGATGGGGTTATATGTATGTAGC
Organism: Phalaenopsis hybrid cultivar; assembly: GCA_002079205.1. Taxonomy (NCBI): domain Eukaryota; kingdom Viridiplantae; phylum Streptophyta; class Magnoliopsida; order Asparagales; family Orchidaceae; genus Phalaenopsis; species Phalaenopsis hybrid cultivar. The sequence continues at coordinate 380,111 of JXCR01065242.1, forward strand.
TATTAAATTGAACAATGAATGAATTAGAAGTTAATTGAAGTTTCAACTTAAATAATTTTGAATTCAAATTTAAAAATACTGTTCTTTATGACCTACAATTAAATGTTTATTAGGATGTGTTGGTTATGGGACGTGTCGAATTTGGATTTATGCACTCGAAAGTAAATAAAGATGTATGGATATGAGGACTTCTCCTCTTAGTTGTAAATCTAAATTTATGTTATCAAATGGAACAACTTAAGATTACACCGATGATTTTTGTTTACGACAATATAATAATGGTTATATCTTGATGTTAATGATGGTTTGACAACGGTGATTAGATAATGATGATTGATTGATGATGGTTAGATATTGATGTTTGGGTGACGGCACTCGGATGATGTAAACAGATGATGATAATCAAATAAATAATGATTGTATGATAGTATCTAAATTGAGGCGGTCAGATAGTGCTTGTCAGCTAAATTTTTAGAATTCACTAACCTTTTAGCTCATTCCTCAATTCAAGTTTAGGTCCCATGTATATGGAGAATGAAGGGTTATTTATAATTTTTTATTATTGAATTTTGATAAATCTATCAAAAATAAAAAAAATACTCCATTAGATAACTCATGTTGACACATTTGATTAAAATTAATCTCAACATTTAGCTGCATTAATAACTTCATAATTTAGTGGCTTTATGCTTGCTAGATTTCTCTCATAATATTTGGAGAGTATTTGTTTCTTCATTTTAGTTTAACAAAATTTCAATCATAGTTTAAGGATCTCGGTTCAGATTCATTTGAACTTGAATCAGACCACTTTTGATATAATGGATTCACCTTATCAAAATGTTAATTTTTTTTTTAAATTGAAGCTTAATGACATTGAAAAACATTTTGCTTTAAACACAAAATTTCAATCATAGTTTAATCATGTAATGTAAAAAGATGTCTCTTTTGATTTTATTTGAGCAAAAAATTTATACAATTTTTTTGTTTTTTGTTCATATCACATATAAATATATTTAAATTTTATTTTTTTTAAAATTGAAATATGCCCTCTTACTAATTAGAAGGAAAGAATTTAGTTCACAGCTCTTCATTCAAAGAACTAATAGAAAGAGCTAATGTATAGATCACTTTAAAGCCAAGATTTCAACCTAATGTTTGAATCAAGCTTTCTCATTATAATCTAGCTTTGTGACCTTTTACGCATAAAAGGGATAAATATGTAAATATATAAGAATTTGGTCTTATATATGTAAATGCCCTTCATAAATATAATGCAAAATAGTTTTTACATATGTATCTCAACAAGGATGTGAGAACCGGATCAGAGATTGAAACGATAAAGTGAGAGGTTCAAAGTTTAAATGTTTAGGGTTTAGGGTTGAAGATGGCATTCAAGCGAATGACAGAATAAATTATAAATTTATTTAAATATGACATAAATGGTGTAATAATAATATAGTATGTGTGGTTTAAAAATATTCATTATGAAATATAAAATAAATATCTCAATATTTAATTAACTAACCATTTTTTGGTAACATTCTAGATTATTTGAAATATTTTGTCCAATGGTTGGTTGCTTATCCAATTCTTAAGAAACATGTATAACATTTTCTCTATAAATTCAATCTCCAAATCATCATAATCAAACTCAGGAGAATGTTCATCGTCAACTATCCAAAAGTATATTGTCCCAATTATTGTGTAGTCCAATGGATTTTAACCTTTTTTTTAGCTTGGAACCTTTAAAATTAATAAGATAATATAAATTATGACTATCATTATAGATAATAATAATAACAAAATATTTTAATATGACAACTTCAGCTAAAAAAACATACTTCCTCAATTTAAGATTGAATCTAACTTGCACCGAATCATTCAACATTTGATGTTTCAGTTGATTTCTTCTTTTTGTATAAATTTATTCAAAAACCCTCCAATTTTTTTTTGGATCNATTACGCATAAAAAAGGGTTATTTCTGTTTTTGAAAATAAAAAAGATGATATTTTTATGTGATATAAAAGACTTGGGTGGTATAAATATATAAATATATAAGAATTTGGTCTTATATATGTAAATGCCCTTCATAAATATAACCCAAAATAGTTCTTACATATGTATCTCATCAAGGATGTGAGAACCGGATCAGAGATTAAAACGATAAAGTGAGAGGTTCAAAGTTTAAATGTTGAACCAAGGCTGAAGATAGTATTCAAGCGAATGACAGAATAAATTATAAATTTATTTAAATATGACATAAATGGTGTAATAATAATATTGTATTTGTAGTTTAAAAATTTCATTATGAAATATAAAATAAACATCTCAATATTTAATTAACTAACCATTTTTTTGGTAACATTCTAGATTATTTGAAATATTTTGTTATTTTCTTTGTAGAAAGTTATTTCATGCAAAAATAATATATTGGTAAGAGCAAATTTGTACCACCTAGATATGATATGCAAGTGATATTTAATATTCAATTCTATATTTATATAAGCTATATCAATTTATAATAAACACTATTTGATAAAAAAAAAAGTGTGAAAATATAAGACATCATAATTACACAAACATGATAGTATGATACACCATTTATTGTTGGATAAAATGCTCAAAAGTTGTCTTTCTAAAACTCAAAACTAAAATTCATGCCTAATTGTTGCATCTCTGAAAGCTCAATCATCATAAGTTGCATGTTCAAAATTTGTCTCCTCATATGCATCTAAATCTTCAACTTCAATTACTTCATTTATATTACTAACACTTTCATTTGTATTGCATGAAATTTTATAAAGAAGCTCATTTTCTCATTTTGATGATCAATTTAAAAATAGTTAAAAACTTAGTGGTTGGTTGCTTATCCAATACTTAAGAAACATGTATAACCTCCTCTATATAAATTCAATCTCCAAATCATCATAATCAAACTCAGGAGAATGTTAATCTTCAACTATCCAAAAGTATATTGTCCCAATTATTGAGTAGTCCAATGAATTTTAACCTTTTTTTTAGCTTGGAACCTTTAAAATTAATAAGTTAGCATAAATTATGACTATCATTATAGATAATAATAATAACAAAATATATTAACATGAAAACTTCAACTAAGAAAAACATACTTCCTCAATTTAAGATTGTATCTAACTTGCACCGAATCATTTAACATTTGATGTTTCAGTTGATTTCTTCTTTTTGTATATTTATTAAAAAACCCTCCAATTTTTTTTTTGATCCAGTTGATGATGAAGTTCGACTAAGAATGCAAATAGTCAAACTTTCTCCACCATTCATCAACACATTAACAAAAATGGACTAATAGGCATATATATATATATATATATATATATATATATATATATATATATCACAAAATATTTCTAATTTAGGAGCTTACATTTATTAGGACTCATGAGTGCTATATACTTCCCAATCATTTCTAATTTATCTTGAAAAAGTTTAATTTCATTTATTGCATATTTAGGCTAACGCATACATATTTTTAATAAGAGTTCACTAATTATTGCAAAACTTCGGGCTTTTAATAGAAATTTTCTTGATCATATTGACGATGTAGATTAAGAAAATATGAAGTCTGAGTGGTATCTTGATACAGTTTTTTATCTCATCTTCTCTTGATAATACTAGTATATGACTTATAGAACCTTTTTATATTTTCGAACATGCATTTAATTGCTTTCACTGCCACGTACATGCCATCATAAACATATCTAAAGAATAGTTTCTTATCTGAATCAACAATTCATGACAATCTTATTAGTAGTTCTGCTAATTTTGACAAAGTCAAGCAATCATTTTAGAATTTTTATCTTAAATGATAAATATTACTTGTTATCCTTTCTTGGTTTTTGCCAATTTTGAGTTACTATAATACTTACTAATAGAAAGTACTTGTAATTTTTTCTTATGTTCATGCAAGCCCTTCAATGTAATAACAATAATGGTAAAATGAGTAGCTCCTGCACACTATATTTATTCAACATAATCTTCTTCGTAACCAAGATAATACAAATATATGATTGTAAATAAATATTATAGTCATCAATGCGCTTTTGGCAAGCTCTGTCACATGAGACATGATATTTATATCCTTCAAAATTAAATTCAAATAATACACAATATAAGAAGACCAATAAATATTATAATATTTCCATATAATAACTTACTTTTTGTTTTGTTAATTTTTTGTATTATCAATCACTAGTTGAACAATTCTCTCTTGATGAATCCATTCAATAACTTTTACAAATAAAGAGCATGGAGTACATAGTAGCATTAATAGAACTAAAAAAGTTACTCCATGCGGTCAACAAACTAAGAAATTTGTCAATGACATACACATGGTGTTTGTCCACCCATCAACCACCAAAGTGCATCTTGTTTCTTTTCAGTTATGAATCCATTCAACAAGCAACTCACATTCTTTTTGGCAACATCTTAGCAATCAACTCATTCCAAGAAGATTATTGATATCCAGGACTAGCGGCAGTTATTGCATCAATTGCATTTTTAGCATAAATAGAACCTTGTAATTGCCAAATATTTTTTTTCGTACAATCTTTTTGAATGGTCAAATATATTTCAAGATGGTTGTGATCTATGTAAAGGTACTAAAAGCAAAATAATCATCAATTTCATCTATGTTCCTCTTTCCTTTATCTAAGCATTTAGATGAAAAAAAATATTTATTTTATTCTTTGATACTAATAGATTCACCATATGGGTCTGCTTTCTCCGTCCTCGTGAAGTTCTTGTTTATACTAAGATAGGCTTTTCAAATTTCCTTGTATTTGGTTACAAAAATCATGTAGAACTTTCTTGTATGATGCAAGATTGTCTTTAACCTCAGCTAAATGATGTTTTATTCTTTTTATGCAACCATCTTTATATAGAGTTCCATAATGCAAGTACCCGAATCATTTCTTCCTATCTAAACCTTTATATTCGGTGAAATGATTCAACACTGGATCCATTTTCTCACGAATACAATGAGAAGAGCTAATAAGTTGGTTTTCAAATAAATCTACGCTTTTAATGTTAAAGAGATAAATAAAGTAATTAATTTTTAAATATACAAATAAAATAGAGTCTAAAAAAACAATTCTTAACTCAAAGTCCTTAGATAAGTAATAGACAAAAGTGACACTTTCAACTCATAACATTTAATATTGCCAACACAATCGTTTGAAGCAATTAGACCCGATTCACTGGTTTTTAAAACTGTGATTATAAATAGATAATTCTATTTATCGAACAAGTTTATCATATGGCCAAATCATACATGAAATATCATTGAAATTGGCAATTAAGATCAGCACAAATAGTCAAATACAATTACTCATTCAAGCAATCAAGCATATTACAAAAGAGCGAAACAAAACAAGAAGTGTGTGCCTAGTTTACACACTTCAACATCTTCCTCTAACTTTTTCTAAATAGATTCTCAAACAATTCAAGCATCTTGCTAAAGAGTGAAACAAAACAAGAAGTGCACGCCCACTTTTCACACTTCAACATATTCCTCTAAATTTTCCCCACGAGATTCTCAAACATCCAAAAAATGAAGCCAAATCTCAAATATCTCTTCATAAATATTAGGATGTAGTTGCTTAGGACATACACTTTAGAGATTAATTAAAGGCAAAACCACATAAGCAAATACAACAAATACTTTGGTATTAGATAACCGATTATCATATGTTCTCTAAAGTGAACCGAACTTACTAAAATGGACTCAAATCCCAATAAAGAAACCAAAATTCCATTGCAAATTTACCCTCTCTTTCTCACTTGAGCACCATTATAAAAATCACTATTCCCAAATCATAATCACTTAGGCATATTATATTTTTTAATCAAAATGTTAGCTTCACCTAAATGGTAAAGATCATATTAACACAAATTAAAACATAAATTAGGAGTTCCTTAGAGGCTTGCACTATCACCATAGATAGCAACGACCGATGGATGTCGCCAAGCTTCAACTGGTGAACAGATGGCAAGGTAATGGTCGTATGCCAAGAGGAGCGACCGAGAGAAACAGAAAGCCAATACGGGAATTTTTTTCTCGTTTATGGTCACAATTCACTATTACCACTCGCAATAATTAATCACAACAACTGGATGACTTAAAATTGGAATCAGACTGTTCCATTAAATAGAAAATATGTTTCAGGGTTTTAGGTCGAACTTCCAATTCGAGGAGCTCCACATCAATTCATTGCAAGACCAACTCTTGCTCCGACATGGAACAAAAACACATGTTCACGGTTTTAAACCGGCTGGTCCGGTCCAATTTTTAAAATTATGCTTCTCATAATATGTCTTGGTTCAAAGACTAAAGAATGTAAGTAAATATGGATATATTGTGTGTGTATTTCTTTGTTTTATGTTTAATGTAGATTAAAATTTCATAGAAGATTTTAGGCGTTCATAAAATTGAACAGCGATTTTACTCGTTCTTTCATCCTCGCTGCAAATTCGATCCATCTCAACTGATTCACCGGACTACGCCGCATAAGAAGCGGCCGTACGCTTACCTTTCTCCTTGTATTTTTTCAAATTACGATATACGATGTTCTGTAATTACAAATCAGACCCTCCGAACAATCACAAATTTATAAATTCAAGTCCATGAGCCCACCCCCTTCTTCTCCAAGCCTCCATCAGCTGCTCTCTCTCTTTCTCTCTCTCTCTCTCTCTCTNGTAAAAAGGTCTATCTATCATCTTGCCAAAGACCAGAATGGCTGTCGTTTTCTTTATCAAAAGATTAATGAAGGAAATGCTTATGAAATCGCCACAATTTTTAATGGGATCATCGGTCATGTGATCGGATTAATGGAGAACCCTTTTGGGAACTATCTCATTCAGAAGATAGTCAGCATCTGCACTGATCAACAGAGGATAAGGATTGTTCAAATACTTACAGAAGACCCCTATGTGTTTATTAGGGTCGCTATAAACACTCATGGGTAACTCTTTTGCCTTTTTGCAGTTATGCACTGAAATATCAAATATTTAATGTCTAGTTCTCTTATTGTGTTTATCTTAAATTATTTGGAATTTAACTGGAGTTCTTATTATATTTTGTTAGGACAAGGGCGGTGCAGAAACTTATAGCTACCATTAAAACCAGATATGAAGCCAATTTGCTTATTAAAGCTCTCATTCCTACTTTTGTCAAACTTATCAAGGATGTAAATGGAAGCCATGTGATTCAAAGTTGCCTTACTTCTCTCACAGGAGAGTATAACAAGGTATGTCTGTTTATTTTCTATGAGTTTCTTAAATAATGAATTTTTACTTTTATTGCACCAACTTTTATATTATTTCATAGCACACAAGTCTTATGTTCTGATATCCCACAAACTTTGCAATTTATACACATAGCCCTCAAATCTTTATTATCACATCAAAAATAGCACTATTATCACTTCTTATCAGTGAAATACAATTTTTTTTGCATTAAACATCAAAGCGCGTTATATATGTAGATTTAAATGCCCAACCTGGACCATCATCTCATCCACAAAACTGAAATGTTTTGAGACAATTATAGGAGTGTGGGCAGTTTGCAGCCCAAAATTCATTCATGTAAATAAGATACTTCAAAAAAATTTGAGCAAAAACATTTAATCTCAATATCTTCATTATATGGATATTGATCCACTCATTTTCTTATGTTCGTGAATATTATCTATTTTGGAGCAAATAATTTNCCAATGAGGTGTCAATCTCAGTATCCTACATCTAATTATTCCAATGCTTTAAATCCCAATAAAGCGTTGAATGAAACTGAAAGCCGAAATGGATTTCCGCTCAATCCGAATACCCTAAACTTGCTCAACTCACAGGATTCCTCTGTCATAACTCCAAGAAACACTGAAGATTATGGGTGTGAGGGTAGTTTTATCATACAGGGGAATGACATTTCTAATGCTGGGAGTAATGCGCTTGGCTTTAGTGCAGCGAAGTGCTCGCCTCAGATTAATGCTCATATGGATGCAATGGTTCGTCTCAGTCCTGCTGCTACTAATCCTGATGTAAAAAGGTCTATCTATCATCTTGCCAAAGACCAGAATGGCTGTCGTCTTCTTTATCAAAAGATTAATGAAGGAAATGCTTATGAAATCGCCACAATTTTTAATGGGATCATCGGTCATGTGATCGGATTAATGGAGAACCCTTTTGGGAACTATCTCATTCAGAAGATAGTCAGCATCTGCACTGATCAACAGAGGATAAGGATTGTTCAAATACTTACAGAAGACCCCTATGTGTTTATTAGGGTCGCTATAAACACTCATGGGTAACTCTTTTGCCTTTTTGCAGTTATGCACTGAAATATCAAATATTTAATGTCTAGTTCTCTTATTGTGTTTATCTTAAATTATTTGGAATTTAACTGGAGTTCTTATTATATTTTGTTAGGACAAGGGCGGTGCAGAAACTTATAGCTACCATTAAAACCAGATATGAAGCCAATTTGCTTATTAAAGCTCTCATTCCTACTTTTGTCAAACTTATCAAGGATGTAAATGGAAGCCATGTGATTCAAAGTTGCCTTACTTCTCTCACAGGAGAGTATAACAAGGTATGTCTGTTTATTTTCTATGAGTTTCTTAAATAATGAATTTTTACTTTTATTGCGCCAACTTTTATATTATTTCATAGCACACAATTCTTATGTTCTGATATCTCACACAAACTTTGCAATTTATACACATAGCCCTCAAATCTTTATTATCACATAAAAAATAGCGCTATTATCACTTCTTAACAGTGAAATACAATTTTTTTGCATTAAACATCAAAGCGCGTTTTATATGTAGATTTAAATGCCCAACCTGGACCATCATTTCATCCACAAAACTGAAATGTTTTGAGACAATTATAGGATTGTGGGCAGTTTGCAGCCCAAAATTCATTCATGTAAATAAGATACTTCAAAAAAATTTGAACAAAAACATTTAATCTCAATATATTCATTATATGGATATTGATCCACTCATTTTCTTATGTTCGTGAATATTATCTATTTTGGAGCAAATAATTTGCAAAAAAAAATTGATAAAATGTTCATTTAATTAATGATGCCTTAATTATTTCTTTGATGTCTTATTACATCAATTTTCTTATGCATTTAAATACTGATTTATTTCAGTTGTGGCATGCGCATATGATCAAAATATTTACATTTAAATTCAATAAGAAAATTAATATCGGAGTTGAATAATACCTTTACATGAAACCCAAAATCTTTAGCATAAAGTACCAGTCTTTATATTTTATATTTCTTTTTAGTTAAATGCTTACATGCCTTAGCTTCAAATTCGCCCTCACAATGAAATTTGAAGTGGAATCAAAAGATTCAGAGGAGCAAAAGTTAGAATTTCCCCACTAAAATCTTACCAAGAATCATATTCTACTCCAGAGCAGGGTCAAGCTAATTAAGAATCTTAGCTATGCACCTAATTTAAACTAATTGAATTTGTTAATTTTCGTTCATCTCAATAAAGTTCATGTTATTGATAATTTTTACTTCATTTTAAATATATCTGTCTTCTCAAATTAGCTCAATTAGTCGATGCAAACCACTTTCATCTTGAATCAGATCAATTTGAACGTGATTTGCTTCAGACAGTCTTGGTTCAGCATTAGTAAACAAATTAAGTCAAATGAACCTTAGTTTGGCTCTGATTTAACTGTATAGTTACTCTAGTTAACCCAATTGTGTTAACCTTGCTTCAGTTTGGTTTAATCTTAATTAATCCAGTTGAACTGAGTTTAACTTCAATTTTTCTCAACATATAATTGACACGAAACAGAGCTCTCATCCTCATTTTTTGTAGGGGCATTTACATAAATAGCACACAATTCTTATGTGTTTACATTTCTCACACCTTAACTTTTATATTTACACACATAACACTAATTTTTTGTAATTTCACATAAAAATAGCATTATTAATACTTCGTAGAAGTGAAATATACATTTTCATGTATAGGTTTAAAGCGCCAAAATGCTGGTAAATATGAATGTTTAGGTGCTAGTTATGTAAATTTTATATTTTTATATTCTCCAAACTCAAATCCTAATTAAAACCCTCCACATCAGACAATTTATCAACCAAAATAATAATAATAATAATAATAAATTATTAAAATTCCTTAATCAGAGAACAGACTAACACAACTGCCACCTATGTTATGCCTCATTTCTTGTTATTAAAAAAACATATTTTAGGAAATATGATAAAATTTCCATTTTATCTTGAAACGAATAATATTCTAGTATACATTGATACACACACACACACACAGATATATACACAGACACACACACATAGACATATAAATATTTTTATCTGACAGCAATATACATTTTTATATTTTGCAGTTCATTTTTGACACTGCTGCTAGGAATTGTGTTGATATCGCTAGGCATCGATATGGCTGTAGAGTGTTACATGCATGTATAACTCATTCTAGTGGGGATCAACAAACAAAGCTGATAGCAGAAATTTCTGCAAATGGTCTTGATCTCGCCAAAGATGCCTTTGGGTAATCAAATTGCTTTATAATTTGTATTTTATCCTGTTTATGATATCTTCGATTAATATTCTCCATTTTTATTTTCCAAACTAGGATTTTATTTTTAATTCAGAAGCTTCTATTGTATTGAAATTATTGATGAAAATTAAATGATTTTTCCTTTTTAACAAAACTTATAAGACTTGGCTTTAAATTATTTTAAATGATTTCTTACGGTGCCAAATTTGTAGCAAGTTTTTGAAGTTATGCCTTGTCCTCTCTTTTGACATAAACTGCTACGAATTTTGACATGTTACATTTAAAAATTGTGAAGGATGTCGTCTATTAATGTTTGAATTCGTCTATTATTATTTGAATTTGCTATACATTTGGGTGACTAATTATAGTTATAATGATTGAAACTTGTAAGAATTTTATCTTGCTCGTATATTTATAATTTGCAGGAAAATGCATAAGCGAATATAAAAACTTTAGGGGTCGTTTGGGATAAATTCTTTTAAAGTTAAAATTTCTATTTATTTAGGTTTTATTTTAATATAAAACATATTTGACATGTTAAAATAAAAGATATATGTTTTCTATTTTCTTTTCGCGTCGGACGATGGAGGAAGATGATGATTAGAGACAAGTAATGATCCATAATGTTATATGTAAATACATAAGAATTGTGGGGCATTTATTTAAATTTCCCAAAATAAAATCACGTAAACAGTACACATAATCCCAAACACGGCAATAAAGATGTTCTGAAAAAACAATGGCAAAAAAATAAAGAATGAAAATGAAAAAAAAAAGGAAAATTCCCAACCCGGTTCTTAATTCTTTCATTTTCGTTTAAAATTAGATGTAAATGATTTCATTCGAGCAGTCAAATTTCTTATGATTGCACCATGGCTTAGTATAATTTTACTTTTCTTTTCATAAACTTGGATATTATGATTGAATTTATGAAAATACCATGCATACGCACCTTACTTGATATTATGTTCAATTTGTGTCTTTCACGAATGCCCTCAGATCTTGCAACAAAACATTCCATATGTAATTTTGAAATTTCAGGATTATCACTATAATTTCATGATTTTATCTTTAATTGCTAATTTACAACATTGCACATCTAATTTTGCAATTTCAGGAATTATACTGTGCAATNACAATGAAGATGAACGTCCATAAGTATCGAATGAAGTAAAAAATTTGAACAAATTCCTATATAGAAGAACAGGTTTGAGTATTGTACAATAATTACACTTTAATGAAATGAGGTATCACCAAGATTAAGATTAAGAAGTTGAATAATATGGCAATTACCTCATATATCACTAATCAAGTTAAGAAACAAAAATTAGTATAACGTGAAATACTTTACTAGAACAGGTCAAGCTTAAAGGAAAAAATTAAAAGCTACTTCAAGTCCAATTGATATAGATTTATCAACCTACTTTTAAAAAATTTACCTAACTAATTGGCTTTGTTTCAACTGAAGTGAAGGAAATGGAATAAATTCCTAAAAAAATTTGGTTGATTATGAATCGACAACCACTGATTCGAGCTCTTCAACCAACTTTAGCATTTCCTTGAACATTTCTCTATTTGGTGAATGAAGTTTTAACTTCAAAGGTTATGTCCTCATCATTATTCCTTTGCATAACAAGGTTGAGACACTTAAGCTTAGTCACTTAATAACGCAACAGTATCATCAAACTACTATTTAGTCAAATCAAATAAAATATATGTCTAGTACAACGTGTAGGCCCTTTCAGCCATTATTTTCTTAAAACTCAAACAAATAACAAGTTTAATTTGTGCAAATGGCAAGTGAGTGAGGACCTTATCATAAGTACAACAACTGAAAGGCTTCATTACCGTGCTCATCTTTACAAAAGTAGTAGTGAATTAATTCATATTAAACAAAATATCACAGCATCTTTATATTCAAAAGGTCCCTCATGGCTTCATCGCTCTAATATTTATTTACTTCATTTATTACAACTACACCTGCAGAAAATACTAACAACTACATTTAAAAATTAGCCATCACATCATGTCAGACAATATATGATGAAAATTGAAAATAATCATTCTAATTAAGCATTAACTAGCGCATCATATATATCATTATTTTTAAAATCACATAATTTCAATATCTTTAAAATTGAACAAGTCTCATGATGCAATTGAAATATAATTATATTTATTTAAAATTTTACCATAAGAACATCAATGATATATTTTAAATATCATAATTAATGGCATATAAACATTTCAGAGAAAACTAAGGGATTATTTAATTAACTATAATATTGCTAAATAAGGAAATCTAATTAATCAAAGTTTGATTGCAATTATCAACTAAATTAGTAAAGAAAGTTATTTAATTAATTTTATATATTTTTGCTATATTTAACAGCATTTACATGGTTTTTAATCATTGCAAGGAAAAATGAAATATGATAATCTTAAAACGTTGGTGGCCTTTACCTACTCTAACATCCTTTATTTTTTTTCTAATCACTACTTCTATATTCACTTCTCTTTTCACCATCTTTTCTTAAAGTTCATGTCCCTTTTCGGCCATCAATAAGCTACCTTGCTCTCCACAATTTCCAAAAAAGATTATGGCCTTATTCACGTCTACCAGCTTAACTTATGTGATCGAATAGTTTCATTCAATAATGAGCTTTTATAAATACCACCCTCATAAGCCACACTCAAAATTGTTCATAAGCCTCCCCCTAACGAGGTTGTTATTTTCAACATTGCACTCAAAGAATCTCCACATCACCCCACTGAAGCCTATTAAAAACAACAACATAATGTCATAACAACCAAGAAAATGGCCCAAGCACTCTATGAAGTTTCAAGAAACTTCTTTACAAAAAAAGCAAGCCTTTATCCCACTACAGTTCTTAAGCTCCTTTACAATCAAAAAAAATTCCTAAGCTCCCTCACTATCTCAAATCCAAAGATGTGTTTGTTGTTGGCATAACTCAACATTCATCGATAACTATAAATAACAATCCTACTCTGTAACTTTTCTTGCGCTCAACATCTTCCCCTATCTTTGTGAACCATAACTAAAGCTTATGTCTCTCACTTGCTCTTGCTACAACTTCTAACTATCCTTCTTAATGCACTACATATTCTTTCATGCATAAATTTCATTTGGTGTTCTGCATCTGTCTGTGTATGTAACTTTTACCCAAACATTTTTCCCTTTCTTATTAGAGATCGTCACTCACCCACCAGTGTAAGCCCACTCATAATGCCTAAAATCCTACTAGTCCAAGCAACCCAAAGTTGATCCTTGATTTTCTTACTTTAAACCATCATCTTTTAAAATTATGTGCGAATAACACTATTGCTTGCAACATCTCTCAAAATTTTTTATTTTTGTGACATTATGTTAACCTCGTTAAAAATCTAATATTATTAATAAAAATCATTTACAAATCCCTATTGTTCACTCCTCGAAAAGCCCTTGATGATTACCCCCGTTCTCCATTACTCCTTTTAGGCATTCCAAACAATTTCAAAACAACTTCCGTCTTCTTATTGGGTGGAAATTTGAAAAAAAATAATTTTTTTGCTATCAACAATAGGCTCAAAAACCCATCGTTATCTTTTAGTCAACAATGAAAATTATTGCTTATTTTTTAAGACTAAAAAACTTCATTAGAGAACCTATGGAATTATGAAACTCAAATGTTTCCTATATATGTATAAATTGATTGATTGTCAATTAGGTAATGTCCCATATTTGTTTGTAAATCTATTAATCGTTGCATAGATTCATCTAGAAAGCTCACTAAAAGTAAGGTTGAGTGTCCACGTCACTTTACCTACGATTTAGCCTGTGTAAGGTAAGGTTCCACCAAGCATTTCTTGGCTTAGATGTTATAAACCTGCCATGCCTTTTGTTTGCCACAGTACAACCATCACAAATAACTTCTTTGCAAACCATATCAACTAAGCATTAGTTTCATAAGCAATGCGTAGCAAAACTATAATTTTCTTAAGACAAGAGAGTATTTTCCTATTTAGGTATACATTCATTACCTCTTTCTTTGAGCTATTCCCAGAAAGATTTACATTTAGTTCGACATGGCACATAATACACTTTAAGGGTGAAAAGAATATCTAGTACTATCCATTTAGCACTTGAGCCAAGAAATGCAATGCCCTTCTTATACGCAACTCGGAAAATGGCATTAGTTGCATTATAATTTGCCAAAAGATTTATATCACACTAGTGCATTAAAAAGGCATTTCTAATTGAACAAAAGTAATTTTATTGGATAAGATCTTATTTACCCATTTTAGATGATGAAAACATTAAACAAGTAGAAGTTAATAAGCTTATTATGAAAGGTGAAGAGGAACATGTTAAAGGAAATATTGGTAAAATATACTGTATTTTAACAAACCATGTTGCAGGAGAAGAATGAGAAAAAATAAACAATTTTCATATAATATACCAAAACACAAGGTATAAATTTGCATTTGATGGTGAAAATATTATGCATGCAGCTCTAAGTTTACTATTAAGNCTTGACAAACAAAAAAAATAATAATAACAATAAATTCTATATATGAGTCATTGGAGAATATGGACGGTTTGAATTCATTAGACAAGAGCATGTGTGTAGAAAACATAACTCTATATAGTGGGAAGAATAAAATCATGGTTGAGAAGACAAGTGCAAAGGTGGGGGTTCAAAATTCCAGGCCTACCAGTGATAAAAAATCAGTTCATGTTTAATATAGAATGTTGATTAAAATCCCATATCTAAAACAATAAAACATTATCAACAAATGCCTTCATCAGATCACAACTAAAATTTTAAATGCTTGTGATTGCTCGATACAGATTTGCAGTTCGAGATAATACAGGTAAAGTATAAGAAAATAACTATTAGCATCCCACTTATTATATATCAAAGTTATAGAATGAAAAATAAAACGACAAAAATGGCTCCTATAAAAACCCATCAAAAGAGAATAACTATTCGTACATTAATGCACTTGCAGAGGTAATCCTCGTTTCTTCTTTCTGGTGAATATAAATCTCCTAGAAAAAAAACGGATAGTTTTTGCTAAAGATGTTTTAAGCAACTATTCCAGACAACTTCATTCGTGCAGATATATCCATGATCAGCATTGAATTTTGGATATAAACTTCATAAATTTAAGCAATTTGATCACTATTATGAAAGAAAGTCATGGCAACCTCAATTGGAATATTGAAAAACATATTCCAATAAGATTTTTTTTTGTACTGTCAGGATAAAATTATTNAGTACAACCATCACAAATAACTTCTTTGCAAACCATATCAACTAAGCATTAGTTTCATAAGCAATGCGTAGCAAAACTATAATTTTCTTAAGACAAGAGAGTATTTTCCTATGTAGGTATACATTCATTACCTCTTTCTTTGAGCTATTCCCAGAAAGATTTACATTTAGTTCGACATGGCACATAATACACTTTAAGGGTGAAAAGAATATCTAGTACTATCCATTTAGCACTTGAGCCAAGAAATGCAATGCCCTTCTTATACGCAACTCGGAAAATGGCATTAGTTGCATTATAATTTGCCAAAAGATTTATATCACACTAGTGGATTAAAAAGGCATTTCTAATTGAACAAAAGTAATTTTATTGGATAAGATCTTATTTACCCATTTTAGATGATGAAAACATTAAACAAGTAGAAGTTAATAAGCTTATTATGAAAGGTGAAGAGGAACATGTTAAAGGAAATATTGGTAAAATATACTGTATTTTAACAAACCATGTTGCAGGAGAAGAATGAGAAAAAATAAACAATTTTCATATAATATACCAAAACACAAGGTATAAATTTGCATTTGATGGTGAAAATATTATGCATGCAGCTCTAAGTTTACTATTAAGGGAGAAACATACCTGATCCATAGCATAGATGAAAGAGAAGTAGTTCCTAATAACCAAAACCTGTTCAGTACTTGTCCAACTAAGAAGTTATAATGATAATGTATGACACAATGTCATGCCAATGTATGTGGAATCTATCCTTATTGTTAGATCTTAGTTAAATGATTAATGTGTAATCTAAAAGCATTTGCTTTTAAGCTTTAAGGTGCTACAAATAAACTCATTCTCTTTGAGCCAGTCAAGCATCAAAGTCTATTCTTTAAGTAAAAGTAAAACACAATGCAAAGGAATAAACAAGTAATAAATCCTAACCTAGACAATATTTATAAAAAAGGTCCAAGAATCTAGAGCAACTATGCCCTTCCCTAGACGAGTCCTTAATAAGATTAGTGAGAAGCTTGTACCCATTGCAACAACCAAAATCTTGAATGATTTTCAGGATACACAACTAATAAAATGACCTGATGAGTTACCAAACATTTTTCAGTCAACATGCAATTGAGGCAATCCAATTTATTATGATATTGCAATTACTAATTGTCCTTCATTATAGGATGAACCTGTAAGATCATTTGACGTATAAACAATAGGTATATGTTCCATGAAAAATGATTTATATGCTGAAATTTAAGTCCTTAAGTTCCTGCTTTACTAACTCCAGAGAAAGATGATTCATTCAAAAAGTATCAATAGCAAATACATTCAAGAAATTCGTTGCTAGGTGTCGGTTTTCATTTCCATAATTAGATTATATGTTATATTTAAATTTGAAATCCTTATTTTTCTCAACAATTGATTTTAAAAGTTATTACCAAAACAATTGAATTCACAGTTGATATTAGTGAAATATAGCTTTTGAGATACCTAATGGTCTGCATGAATGGTTGCTGACGTCAAATAATTTATCCAATGTGCCTAGTACTTGAAGAAACAAATTCCTAGACCATTAGTGATGAGTTGTTAATCATTTATTTCAATGATATCCTTGTACATAAATTTTTTAAAGTCAAACATATCTATCATATCCATTCCTTGTCACAAAATAAATTCAATAGAAAAGTTAATTTTACATTTTATGTTTGTCACTTATTTAAATAGATTGAAAGCATATTCAAAAAATCAAAGCTATGTCAAGTGGCCTCAATTGCGATCATTTCTTAACAGCAAAAGTTTTCAATGCTACTTTCTATCGTCATTTTATTAAAAGCTTCAATTCCATTTTATGTCAGCTAGCATTATGATTATGAAAGTGTCGGGCTTTGAGAGAATAGATATAATTTTCCACCATGCATTGACTTTTATTTGATCCATCTTTATTTGAAAGGAAATCAAATTTATCGATTGCAAGTTACTAATTGAGTAAAGGATGCTCTTGAAAGGATCAAAATTATATATCCTCGTACTTCTTCATACAAGTTTAGAGTTACATGCAAGAAAATTAGTAGGTCATGTAGGTCATGATAAGACTTTTGATGAAGAAGGATTATGTTAGTCTTTGCAAAAGAAGCATATCGATAGAAACAATAAATTTGTGTTAAGAGTAGTTAAATGGGGAGTTATTTATTCCCTCGCAAATGGGGAAAGCTATTAGAAAACTGTGTTTATTTATTCCCTTGCATAATGTGGCCTCATAAGATATCATCAATTAATTCATATTAGGAATGATTGCTCATTGCCATAATTTCATATTAGTGGTAATGAATAGATTTTTAAAAATAACATTTTATTCCACGTTTTGAGATAGCTGATAATTCTCATGTGGCCAAATTATCCTTCAAACAAATTGCTCACCAACATGACCTTCCCAGTTTTATTATATTTGAAAAGACTATAAGATTAGAAGGGTATTTTTAGAAAATCATGAGGTAATTCTTTTGAACAATCAAAAATTTTGTCTAACTTTAGCTTTTCAATAGAAGGATAGATGGATAGATGAAGATCTAAATGGTTTTTTTTTTTTTAATTTGCTATATTGCCTTCTTGAAAAGTGGATAGAAAATTCAGATTTCTTATTCCTTAAGAATGAATTATGCTTAAAAAATTTATTTCAACTCTACCGCTAGAAAATCACTTTTTCAAAGTGGTGAATGAGTCGAAACGTAGGAAGCCTATAGATCTCATACTATTACTTCTACATGCATATTTTGATTTTACAGCATTCTTTGTTGAGTGTATGATATTAAAGCACAAATTGATTTGCAAAAGAAAAAGAGCAAAAGTATGGAAAATTTTCAAAAGAAATCACAATAACATAGTAAAGATGATCATGTACCAGTTTGTATTCATTCTAAATGCTTCTCGTATAACATCTTTAGGAAATTATATGCGCCAGTTTTAGGCCCATACATAGTATTTAAAACGTTGGACCAAGGCATATATTTCATGGGCAACAAATATGAATAATAGTCTGACTTTTAATATCGAGATATTAATAACATATGAAGGTATTTTGAGCTTTAAGAGTTTCCAACAATTATCTCAATGAGTGAAGTTACTGCATCCCCATCAACAGCACCAATTCCAATTGCTCCACTAGCCCAAGCCACAATCCCATTGTTAAGCAGATTCTATCAGATGAGGCAATATTGAGCTCTTCGGACGAATTGCGCAACTTCATACAACATTAAATGAATCTCAACTAACTCAAGATAAATTGCATCACATCTCCATAACCTTGGGATAAATACTTACAACATAACTCTCAAGGAGAGTTTTTAATACCTTACAGGAGTTGATCACAAGCTTCCAATTTGAGCATACATTACATGTTTTTCATAATAATTAATATTTTTCAACTTTATTTAGTTATTTGTATTTGGGTAATATTTGGATCTATATCCTAATACATTTTATTAGGGTTTATTTCCGCTTTATCTCATGTTACTTTATTTGCTTGTATTTCAAGGATTTATTAACTATAAATAGTACACCTAAGGCTACCTTGAAATTCTGACCACGTAATTTGGCAGCACCCTACACTTTTGTTTCCTTTCAAACTGCCCCCTCAAGTTCCTCTTTCACAGATGATAACTCCAACATCAGTTCCAAGCACTCAGCTACATTGGTATAGCTCAATGATTCCATTAAATGCCTAAGCCACATGACTCTGACCTGCCATACTAGACACACCAAAGCCACTAAATGGCTGGCTACGTCCTACAGAAACTGGATTCGCACTCACTTCTCAACGGCGCAGCACAACAAACACCATGAAAAGAACAACATAAAAAGTTACAACATACCACACCTGCAAATTGTCATGCCAGCTAATTAGAACCTACGGATAGGCAAGACTTCCTAATGTAGCACACCAAGGCATAAGGGTCTGCTCTACACTTCTAAATAGGAGTATAAACGTGAAAACTAGAAGGCTATGAATCTATGCAAATAATACTCATTCAAGGTCCTCCAACAAGAAATCTCTCTAAACCAAGGCCTGCTTTGAAGATTTTGTTACAGCATGCAGTGGTAGCAAGTTAACAACGAAACTGCAAAACAAATTAAGGCAAAGTCCTCTGAACAAAAAAAAAATGATAGGATTAAGGACCTGATTCATCAGACTGATAGGATTAAGAATCTGATTCATTAGGCTGGAGCAAAGGCTCTATCGTACAGAAATTCCTAAGGAATGCCAATGTTAGGTTGCAATAACTAAGAATCAGCCCTAATCAGCTATAGCAAACCATAAATAAATTTAGGCTAAGCACTCATATAAAATTCATTGACGGTTTGGATCTGAAAAGCTCTATGTCGCTAAGTAGTCATGGCATCCATTAATAATTCTTACTAGGCACAAGAGCCTTCCCAAGAGTCAATTCTATTATAAGAAACACATGCAGTTAAGGCCAAGTTCTTAACTATCAAAATTGAGATAACTTCTCAACCAGTCAAAATATCCCGAGTTAGACAAAGCCCTCTGAATAAACAATAATATCCTCATCTTCAGCCTTTTTTAGCAAACTCATACCATAAGTTAATTCATGATTAATAAAAAGACTTTCATTATAGACAAAACCCTTGATAAATAACCCAACAAACCCAAAAGATGGAACCATAAGATCTTCATAAGGTTAACCAGTGAATCCGCTCCTTAACTCATGAATACTAGCAAGTCTACCAAAATAACAATTCAAGCAAAATTCTTGATATCTTTCTAAATAAAAATACATAACTAAATATTTATATTGTTACAATAAGAGCTTTTACAAAGAAAAGCCAAAGCAGAAACAAAAATACAACAATATAAAATAAGATATGAAATCTTCATTTTAATCACAAAGTTTGAAGCCCAGTAAAGAATGGTGAGTGATGATTGATTTCTTCTGATTTATTCCTTTTTTAGTATAAGAAACAAATTCTTTTATTTATCAGAGAGTCAACACTCTGAATGCTCCAATCATAATTAAAAGCTGCTACAAGAAATAATCATCAAGGTTGAAACACTTTAATAACTTCTAGAATATTCTTAATCACAAGATTTGTAGTCAAAATGATCAACACCAAGAAGCTAGCAATGACAAGAAGATCAATCACTATCTCCAAATGAGAATAAGACTTTAGATCCAAGTTGTGAGAATATAATTGAATTGATAAAAGAGGATTTCCACCAGAAAGTAAGAGGATCAATATGAGTATTTGGGAGAAGAACCTGCGACTCAGGATAAGCATTAAAATATTTAGAGAATATATGCTAAAAAAATTACCAATAGGAGCATATTAATGGAATTTTTGCAAATTTTACAATCTGCTAATATCCAGATGATAAAGACCCTATCCAAATCCCATAAAAAAGTGTTGCAACGTCAAATTCTATCAATAATGTAGTAACAGATGGCTTAGTAAAACTAGTTGTTTAGCATCGGTCATAAAAATTTTCCAAAATAGAAACCAAGGAGATAAGATGGACTGGCTAAAGCAGTGCAAACAAAATCAAATTAGGGGATCATTTTAAAATGTACATGTGGTGGCTATTTAGAGAAGAGTCCAATGAAATCCAGTTCTCTAGAAAAATTTATGATGACATGCAGAGGGTAAATGAGTCTAATTAGGNATTGCAACGTCAAATTCTATCAATAATGTAGTAACAGATGGCTTAGTAAAACAAGTTGTTTAGCATCGGTCATAAAAATTTTCCAAAATAGAAACCAAGGAGAAAAGATGGACTGGCAAAAGCAGTGCAAACAAAATCAAATTAGGGGATCATTTTAAAATGTAGATGCGGTGGCTATTTAGACAAGAGTCCAATGAAATCCAGTTCTCTAGAAAAATTTATGATGACATGCAGAGGGTAAATGAGTCTAATTAGGCAGTCACCTATCAACTACAATTAAAATTAAAAAATTAAAAAATTAAAAAAAACTTACTAAATGCCTCAACCTCAAGACTACCAATGACAAATTTACCAATCAGTAAGAACGCAAGAATACTACTAAGAAATCTTCTCATTACAAAATGAGAAGGNAAATGAGGTAGTCACCTATCAACTATAATTTAAATAAAAAATTAAAAAATTAAAAAAAATTGAAAAAAACTTACTAAATGCCTCAACCTCAAGACTGCTAATGACAAATTTACCAATCAGTAAGAACGCAAGAATACTACTAAGAAATCTTCTCATTACAAAATGAGGAGGGAGATTTGCATTAAGAAGATGAAGATGGTTTATGTTATTGAGTTGTTAAATTCTGATGAAAGTAAAAAGGAAAAAAAAAAAAGCAAATAACTTGATTGGGTATCCTCAGCTTGCTAAAATTTACATGAACTATGTTGGGGNAAACCTTAATCCCACTACGTGGGGTCGGCTACATGACTCCTTTTTCTCGATTGCGTTTTATTTAGTGTCAAATTTTCATTTACTTCTAATAAATTAAAATCATTTTTTCTATAATAAGCACAAGTCTTTCTAGGTCTACCTCTGTCTTTCTCAACATAAGTCAAACTAAAACATCTACTCTCCAAATCGGATCATCAGATGGTCGACTTTTAATGTGACCAAACCATTTAACACGACTCTCTCTAACTTGTCTGTCACTGGAGCTACATCAATTCTATCACGAAGATATTCATTTCGCATTTTGTCTCTAAGTATAAAGCCACTCATCCACCTAATCATTCTCATCTCGGCAATAACTTAGAATTATGCTTCTCTTTTCAAGGCCAACATTCAGTGCATAGAGCATTGCAGGTCTCACCAGCATCTTATAAAATTTTCCTTTCAGTCAAAGCGGTACTTTTCTATCACACAAAAATATTGAAACATTCCCCACTTCAACCAACCAACTTGAATTCTACTATTAACATTCCCATCTATATCACCATCGCTTTCAACAAAAAACCTGAGATATCTAAATCGTTCACATCTTTCAATAATATGATCACCCAAAGTTACACTTCTATCACTAGAGCTACTACTACTAAAATTACATTCCATGCATTCAGTTTTAGTTCTACTCAAATGTGCCTTTAGACTCCAATGTAGACCTCCATAATTCAAGTTTTTCCTGGGCTTTTTCTCTCGTCTTACCTTTAGACTTCAATGTAGACCTTCATAATTCAAGTTTTTCCTGGACTTTTTCTCTCGTTTTATCCACGAGAAGGATGTCATCAGCAGCTTTAGAATCCAATGTAGACCGCCATAAATCAAGTTTTACCTGGACTTTTTCTCTCGTCTTATCCACAAGAAGGATATCATCAGCAAAAAGCATACACTAAGGTACATCCTCCAGTAAATGTTCAGTAAGACCATCCATAACTAAAGCAAAATAATATGGGCTTAAAGTCGATCCCTGATGTAATCCAACAAAACTAAGAAAATAATTGGTCAATCCTCCTTCTGTTCGAACACAAGTAACAGCTCTAGCATACATATGTTTACTGACTTGAATATAAGTCATATCAGCACCTTTCTTCTGAAGAACTTTCCAAGGACATCTCTTGGAACCTTATCGTAAGCTCTAGTCTCAACTCTAGCTGCAAACAAAAAAAAACCTATTTTAACATCAAAAAATTCAATTAAATACCAATGCAAACTACCAATTAGGAGATACTTGAGTTAATATGAACAAAGGCTTGGGAACTTTCCAAAAGCAACATATATATATATATATATATATATATATATATCCATTATAGTGAAAAAAGAAATACTAAGAACAAGATTATTAATGTTGATCTATACCAAAAACAGCTTGCTAACCTAAATTTATAACTTTTTATTGAGATTTAATCATTCATACAGAAATAAAAAGCTTGTAACATCCTTCACTATTTTTACATAGTTTCTTTCTAATTAAATCAAACTAGGACATAGTTTCTTTCTAATTAAATCAAACTAGGATTGATCAAGACACCTTTTATACATACTAAAAATTTTCATATAATTTAATGTTTCTAAGAAAAATTTGTTGAGCCGTTATGTTTGTATGCTTGACAAATTATCAAATCATCATGAAACTTCATAAAATTTGACATCGAAGTAATTATTAAGATGAGTTTTGTGGTGANTTTCACTATTTTTACATAATTTCTTTCTAATTAAATCAAACTAGGATTGATCAAGACACCTTTTATACATACTTAAAAATTTTCATATAATTTAATGTTTCTAAAAATAATTTGTTAAGCCGTTATGATTGTATGCTTGACAAATTATCAAATCATCATGAAACTTCATAAAATTTGGCATCAAAGTAATTATTAAGATGAGTTTTGTGGTGAATGATTTTGACTTGCAATTGGATATTATATGATCGAAAAATAAAACAAAAAATTCATTACAAAAAATGACTTTCTACATAAAATGATATTACTTTATTCTTATCCTAAGAACTAAACCATATTTTAATCAGTCAAAAGCATAAACCAAATCATAAATCCATGATTTGGGTTTATGCTTTATGCTTTATGGAAAAATTAATACAAAGAACTTAAAAATAGTTTAATTCAAGAGTTATGGATGAATTTGATCAAGGCATAAGATAGCTAGGTTTGGTTCAATAACAAATTTTATGGACTATGGAATGATACAAATATAAAAGAGGACATAAATAAAAAAGTGAGAAAATAAATAAATGAAGAATAATTCAATTTGCAGTAAATATTTCTTATTTCAAATAAACTAGTTCTCTGTGGAGTATGTTGCCAGCAGGGAGAGAAATACGATTGAGAAAAAAAAAGGTTTGAAGAAAGAAAGCCTTCACAACTAGTTTTCATTGAACTCTGATAAATTCCTCTTTGCTTCTACCTTGATTTGTATAATTCCTTAAGCATTTCAAGTGTTTCAAAAATAGAAAGAAACTGAATGATCTGGGAAGAAAATGGAAGAATATTAATACAAAGAGATTATTTTATTTTTGGAATAATAGATTTATTTCAAGGCATACAAGATTTTTTTGCAGGAACATATACAGACAAATATAACAAAATTTAAATAAACAAAAATCAACTTTATCCGTTCCTCCTTTTTGTTGTAACTAGTGGATAAGATAAATGAAGAGCTCCAAAAATTCCACCCACGGCAAACGTAAACAAGGGCAGACAGCCACCATTAAAATAGCGCGGCTTGATGATGTGATAACCTGTTTAACGTCACATATTAATGATTGTAGCTTTTAACATCATACTGTAACATTCTATCTATATAATGTCTCATGCAAGTCCATTCACGTCTGAAGAGCCTTAAGTAATGTACAAAAAGATCAAGTTAGTCCATAATAGCATAGCTTGTTTGGATTAACTCAAAATAGCCAATTAGAATAAATTGATCCAAGCAACAAGGAAAGCTGAGTGGCCAAATATAGAGGTATAAACCCATAGATCTTAGCTTTCATCTGAGTCATTTAGTCCCTCAAAACAAGATTAAAGATCAACTTACTCTCCTCATTTGGCCAAAATTCAAACATGGCCTTAAATTACATTTTTCTCAATGTAGCAATCTTTAAATAAACAAGATTGGAACCCAAATTTGATTCCATTCTTTTATGATTCTTCCTTGAGAGGATTTCTTGCTTTGGCAGGCATGAAGCTCTGCTCTCTGGCTTGTTTTGCGCCTCGGCAAATAGTGTTGATTTTGGTTTCCCATGCTAATCAATCTGCCAGTTCCAGTAAGATTCATGCCTTCTGTTTGTAAAGGCCTCTCTTTGTACAACACTTCCCAAATTTTTTTTTCTCTAAAAAGTTTATCTGAATGTTGCTAGCACAATCTTTTAGGGGGAATTGAATTCCTTGCATAGATCTACAAACCTCCGAGCTTGCCAACAATATTTAAATCTGTAAGTGGTTGTGCAATAGACTTCTTGAAGACAAATTTCAATCCAGCATTGGAAGAACACACTTGAATAGTTTAATTGTCTTCTATAATAATCCATTTACAAGACAGATTTAATGGAACCACCACACCTATAAATTGTCAAACTTTATGGTAGCCAAGAGAACTATTAAACAAACCAATGAACATGACTTTAGATCTGGGTTAACAGATAACCCTAGGGACTCATCAGCATCACTGTTTTGTTTTTGTTTACAGTTTTTTGTTTTTTGTATTTTTACTTTTATTTAAAATTTAGACAAAATATGTTTGGGGAGAGTGCGTTGTTTAATTAAAAATAAAGTAGTTTTCAAAAAGAGAAAGACAATTTTGATATATTTTCATTACTTTCAAATATAAACCCCAAATCAATCGGACCTAGAACACCACGCTGATTTACCCAGCAAAATTTAAATAAAATGAGAGAAAACTAAAAAAGTTGGAGTAATCAATCTTACTTTACACTATCTTTCTTGCTATTATTCATTCTGCTTCAAGGGTTATGCTTTTCATGAAAAGAGAAAGAAACTATATATAAAAAGACATTAAGTTCTCAAAATAAAAATTCATCTTATAGCCAATTTTCCTCATACTTGAAGAGTNAACACCACGCTGATTTACCCAGCAAAATTTAAATAAAAAGAGAGAAAATTAAAAAAGTAGGAGTAATCAATCTTACTTTACACTATCTTTCTTGCAATTATTCATTCTGCTTCAAGGGTTATGTCTTTCATGAAAAGAGAAAGAAACAATATATAAAAAGACATTAAGTTCTCAAAATAAAAATTCATCTTATAGCCAATTTTCCTCATACTTCAAGAGTTCTTCCTTGTTTTCATCTTCATTTCATTTATTCCATGAAAAATTTATTCCCTGGACTCTTTCGGTATATGGCTAGAAGATGGAAAAAATAAATAAAATGAGTATATAACAAAAAAAAAATAGTCAAAGGAGAGAGATTACAGAAAATTGATGCTGAGATGTTCTTCGAAGTTTGAAAGGACGGGATGTTAAATTATTCTACTGCTATAAATAAATAACATACGAGGATTAAAAACAAATTTTGATTTGGATATGCCAACAACAACAGCAAGCCTTAAACCCACTAAGTGGGGCAGGCTACATGAATCATTTTTCTCCATTGCGTCCTAATGAGTATCATAATTTCATTAAATAAAAAAAATTTAAAATCATTTTTTTATATAAGATGCCCAAGTCTTTTAGGACTACCTCTACCTTTCTTAACATAACTTGAATTTATAAAATCTACTTTTCTAACAAGGTCATCAAATGGTCAACGTTTAATGTGACCAAATCATCTAAGGCAACTCTCTCTAATCTTGTTTTCCAGTGGAGCTACTCCAGCATTTCACGGATATATTTGTTTCATATTTTATCTCCAAGTGTAAAGTCACTCATCCACCTGAGCATTCTCATCTCAGCAACACTTAACTTAATTTTATGTTTCTCTTTTCCAAGCCAACATTTTGTGTCATAAAACATTGTAGGTCTTACCACCATCTTATAAAAACTTTCTTTAAGTACAAGCAGTACTTTTCTATCACACAATAAGATGATGCAATCCTCCACTTCAAGCATCCAAGTTGAAGTCCACTAAGAACATCCGTATCTATAACATCATCACTGCGAACAATAGACCCGAGATACCTAAAAAATTCATTGTTTGTAATGATTTAGTCATCTCTTATAACAATCACACAACTAGATCTACTAGTACTAAAATTATCTTCCATGTATTCAATTTTAGATCTACTCATGAGAAAGCTTTTAGACTCTACAGTTGATCTCCATAATTCAAGTTTTTCCTGAAGTCTCTCTCCAGTCTTACCCACAAGAAGGATATCATCAGCGAAAAGTATACACCAATGTACATCTTGTAAATGTCGAGTTAGAACATCAATAATTAAAGCAAATGGGCATGGGCTTAAACCCAATCCTTGATGTAATCCAACTGAAATAGAAAAACACTTGGAAAATCCTCCTTGAATCAATGATATGCCAATAAATTCAAATTAAGATGTGCTAAATTATTTATAGTAGGAATTTGCATTATTTCTTATTGTTATATCTAATCATTATTGAAAGTATTTCATTTTATTATTATCTTCTCTTGCCTATATATAGATACATAAATTCTCATTTTAATAAAATATTTCAATAAAGTAGTTTCTTTAAACTCCCTCTAACTTTGAGCGATAGTAAAATGATTCTCATAAGGTTATGTAGATGATTTTACACTAACCACGAGTCTCAATTTCCACAAACTTAACTGTCCAAAGCCATTTTCTAATTATGAATTAACAACGCACGCCTATTTGCAATCTCCTCTGCAGTGACCTACTTAGTTATTCTTATCCTACAACTCAACTTACTACATTACACTACTTATTATCATAATAACAAGTTTCACTCATGATGTCATCTAGCACTTAGCCTAATAAAAGCAATGATAGCATCTAATCATGCACTATATTGTAAATATGGTGATTTTTTATTGATCACATTCTTAATGCAATCCACTAGACCTATGTACTTCCAACCCTAATCAAGTCCTAGGATAATTGACACAACTAAACCACTCATCATTTATACAATCATCTACAAGTTGCTATCTAGCTTAATGCTAGCGTCAAGATCCTATTAGACCTTCAATCATTCCATAACCTGAGACTCTCAAGCTCCCTGCCACTACCCACTCTATTCATTGACAACCTAAAAAAATGGTGCACATCTTTCTCGTATTACAAAAACTTAACCTCTTTTATTTCTCGCAAATTCATACATCTAAGGACCACAATTCAACAAAAGTGATTGTGTACGTAGCTTTTTTTTTTCTCATTATTTTGACATGTTCTTCAATGCTTGCTATTAATATTTTGTTCATCAAACTTTTCATTGATGTCTCTATTGACAGACCCCTATCTATAGATCTTAATGATTCCTTCTTTGATATTGATTTCATTGTTAATGCATTGCACCTAATCCACACTTCTCTCTTTCCAAGATCAACTTTACTCCCGTTTATAACACTGGCAACAATAGGAAATAAAATCTTCGACTATTACAAATCTAACCACTAATGTTTATAAAATTGAGTTTATATCTTCTATGCGACCTAAAGTTTGTAGGGGGTATTACCATATTTAAAGTATCATAGGTGTTATTTATATAATAAATATATCCTATTTATTATTGTCATATTTTCTTATTATTGAAGATAATATCTTTTATTATATTTTTTTAGTATTCTCTCTCTATATCTCTCTCCCTATATATATATGTATGTCTATATATATATATATATATATATATATATATATATATAGAAAAATATATCCTTTGTAATAGCAAGCTAATTCNTAAAAAAAAAAATTGATAGGATTAAGGACCTGATTCATCAGACTAAAAGGATTAAGAATCTGATTCATTAGGCTGGAGCAAAGGCTCTATCGTACAGAAATTCCTAAGGAATGCCAATGTTTGGTTGCAATAACTAAAATCAGCCCTAATCAGCTATAGCAAACCATAAATAAATTTAGGCTAAGCACGCATATAAAATTCATTAACGGTTTGGATTGAAAAGCTCTATGTCGCTAAGTAGTCATGGCATCCATTAATGATTCTGACTAGGCACAAGAGCCTTCTCAAGAGTCAATTCTATTATAAGAAACACATGCAGTTAAGGCCAAGTTCTTAACTATCAAAATTGAGATAACTTCTCAACCAGTCAAAATATCTCGAGTTAGACAAAGCCCTCTGAACAAACAATAATAACCTCATTCTCAGCTTTTTTTAGCAAACTCATACCATAATTTATTTCATGATTAATAAAGAGCCTTTCATTACAGGCAAAACCCTTGATAAATAACCCAACAAACCCAAAAGATGGAACCATAAAATCTTCATAAAGTTAACCAGTGAATCCGCTCCTTAACTCATGAATACTAGCAAGTCTACCAAAATAACAATTCAAGCAAAATTNTAAACCCAAAAGATGGAACCATAAAATCTTCATAAGGTTAACCAGTGAATCCGCCCCTTAACTCATGAATACTAGCAAGTCTACCAAAATAACAATTCAAGCAAAATTCTTGATATCTTTCTAAAGAAAAATACATAACTAAATATTTATATTGTTACAATAAGAGCGTTTACAAAGAAAAGCTAAAGCAGAAACAAAAATACAACAATATAAAATAAGATATGAAATCTTCATTTTAATCACAAAGTTTGAAGCCCAGTAAAGAATGGTGAGTGATGATTGATTTCTTCTGATTTATTCCTTTTTTAGTATAAGAAACAAATTCTTTTATTTATCAGAGAATCAACACTCTGAATGCTCCAATCATAATTAAAAGCTGCTACAAGAAATAATTATCATTTTTTTCATAAATAGGATAAGGTTGAAACACTTTAATAACTTCTAGAATATTCTTAATCATAAGATTTGTAGTCGAAATGATCAACACCAAGAAGCTAGCAATGACAAGAAGATCAATCACTATCTCCAAATGAGAATAAGACTTTAGATCCAAGTTGTGAGAATATAATTGAATACATAAAAGAGGATTTCCACCAGAAAGTAAGAGGATCAATATGAGTATTTGGTAGAAGAACCTGCGACTCAGGATAAGCATTAAAATATTTAGAGAATATATGCTAAAAAAAATTACCAATAGGAGCATATAAATGGAATTTTTGCAAATTTTACAATCTGCTAATATCCAGATGATAAAGACCCTATCCAAACCCCATAAAAAAGGATTGNTTTTTTTCATAAATAGGATAAGGTTGAAACACTTTAATAACTTCTAGAATATTCTTAGTCATAAGATTTGTAGTCGAAATGATCAACACCAAGAAGCTAGCAATGACAAGAAGATCAATCACTATCTCTAAATGAGAATAAGACTTTAGATCCAAGTTGTGAGAATATAATTGAATAGATAAAAGAGGAATTCCACCAGAAAGTAAGAGCATCAATATGAGTATTTGGTAGAAGAACCTGCGACTCAAGATAAGCATTAAAATATTTAGAGAATATATGCTAAAAAAAATTACCAATAGGAGCATATTAATGGATTTTTTGCAAATTTTACAATCTGCTAATATCCAGATGATAAAGACCCTATCCAAACCCCATAAAAAAGGGTTGCAACGTCAAATTCTAGCAATAATACAGTAACAGATGGCTTAGTAAAACAAGTTGTTTAGCATCGGTCATAAAAATTTTCCAAAATAGAAACCAAGGAGATAAGATGGACTGGCTAAAGCAGTGAAAACAAAATCAAATTAGGGGATCATTTTAAACTGTACATGTGGTGGCTATTTAGACAAGAGTCCAATGAAATCCAGTTCTCTAGAAAAATTTATGATGACATGCAGAGGGTAAATGAGTCTAATGAGGTAGTCACCTATCAACTATAATTAAAATAAAAAATTAAAAAAATTAAAAAAAAACTTAATAAAATGCCTCAACCTCAAGACTGCTAATGACAAATTTACCAATCAGTAAGAACGCAAGAATACTATTAAGAAANCAACTCTAGCTGCAACAGCAATAATAACAACAAAGTGTAGCGGTCGGGTACATGAATCCTTTTTCTCCATTGTGTCTTATTTAGTGTCAAATTTTCATTTAGTTCTAATAAATTAAAATCATTTTTTCTATAATAAGCACAAATCTTTCTAGGTCTACCTCTTTCTTTCTCAACATAAATCTAAAACATCTACTCTCCCAATCGGATCATCAGATGATCGACCTTTAATGTGACCAAACCATCTAACACGACTCTCTCTAATTTTGTCCGTCACTGGAGCTACACCAATTCTATCACGAAGATATTCATTTCGCATTTTGTCTCTAAGTGTAAAGCCACTCATCCACCAAATCATTCTCATCTCGGCAATAACTTAGTATTATGCTTCTCTTTTAAAGGCCAACATTCAGTGCATAGAGCATTGCAGGTCTCACCACCATCTTATAAAATTTTCCTTTCAGTCTAAGCGGTACTTTTCTATCACACAATAGGATTGAAACATTCCCCCCTTCAACCAACCAACTTGAATTCTACTATTAACATCCCCATCTATATCACCATCGCTTTGGACAAAAGACCCGAGACATATAAATCGTTCACATCTTTCAATAATTTGATCACCCAAAATTACACTTCTGCTACTACTACTAAAATTACATTCCATGCATTCAGTTTTAGTTCTACTCAAATGAAAGGCTTTAGAATCCAATGTAGACCGCCATAAATCAAGTTATTCCTGGGCTTTTTCTCTCTTCTTATCCACGAGAAGGATCTCATCAGCAAAAAGCATACACTAAGGCACATCCTCCAGTAAATGTTCAGTAAGATCATCCATAACTAAAGCAAAAAGATATGGGTTTAAAGTCGATCCCTGATGTAATCCAACAGAACTAAGAAAATAATTGGTCAATCCTCCTGTTTGAACACAAGTAACAGCTCTAGCATACATATGTTTACTGACTTGAATATAAGTCATATCAACACCTTTCTTCTCAAGAACTTTCTAAGGACATCGTAAGCTCCAGTCTCAACTCTAGCTGCAAACAAAAAAAAAACCTATTTTAACATCCAAAAAATCCAATTAAATATCAATGCAATCTACCAATTAGGAAATACTNAACAAAGCCTTAATCCCGCTACGTGGGGTCAGCTACATGAATCCTTTTCTCCATTGTGTCTTATTTAGTGTCAATTTTTCATTTAGTTCTAATAAATTAAAATCATTTTTTCGATAATAAGCACAAGTCTTTCTAGGTCTACCTCTGTCTTTCTCAACATAAGTCAAATCTAAAATATCTACTCTTTCAATCGGATCATCAGATGGTCGATCTTTAATGTGAACAAACCATCTAACACGACTCTCTCTAATTTTGTCCGTCACTGGAGCTACACCAATTCTATCATGAAGATATTCATTTCGCATTTTGTCTCTAAGTGTAAAGCCACTCATCCACCTAATCATTCTCATCTTGTAACTTAGTATTATGCTTCTCTTTTAAAGGCCAACATTCAGTGCATAGAGCATTGCAGGTCTCACCACCATCTTATAAAATTTTCCTTTCGGTCTAAGAGGTACTTTTCTATCACACAAAAGGATTGAAACATTCCCCACTTCAACCAACCAACTTGAATTCTACTATTAACATCCCCATCTATATCACCATCGCTCAACAAAAGACCCAAGATATCTAAATCGTTCACATCTTTCAATAATTTGATCACCCAGAGTTACACTTTTGTCACTAGAGCTACTACTACTAAAATTACATTCCATGCATTCAATTTTAGTTCTCCTAAAATGAAGGGCTTTAGAATCCAATGTAGACCACCATAAATCAAGTTTTTCCTGGGTTTTTTCTCTCGTCTTATCCACGAGAAGGATATCATCAGCAAAAAGCATACACTAAGGTACATCCTCCAGTAAATGTTCAGTAAGACCATCCATAACTAAAGCAAAAAGATATGGGCTCAAATTCGATCCAGATGTAATCCAACAGAACTAAGAAAATAGTTGGTCAATCCTCCTGCTGTTTGAACACAAGTAACAACTCTAGCATACATATGTTTACTGACTTGAATATAAGTCATATCAACACCTTTTTTCTCAAGAACTTTCTAAGGACATCGTAAGCTCTAGTCTCAACTCTAGCTGCAAACAAAAAAAAAAACCTATTTTAACATCCAAAAAATCCAATTA
Organism: Phalaenopsis hybrid cultivar; assembly: GCA_002079205.1. NCBI lineage: Eukaryota > Viridiplantae > Streptophyta > Magnoliopsida > Asparagales > Orchidaceae > Phalaenopsis > Phalaenopsis hybrid cultivar. Next base: position 413,673 of record JXCR01065242.1, read on the forward strand.
AATATCAATGCAATCTACCAATTAGGAGATACTTGAGTTAATATGCACAAAGGCTTGGGAACTTTTCAAAAGCAACATATATATATATATATATATATATATATATATATATTTATATATCCTTTATAGTGAAAAAAGAAATCAATCCTAAGAACAAGATTATTAATGTTGATCTATACCAAAAACAGCTTCCTAAACTAAATTTATAACTTTTTATTGAGATTTAATCATTCATACAGAAATAAAAAGCTTGTAACATCCTTCACTATTTTTACATAGTTTCTTTCTAATTAAATCAAACTAGGACATAGTTTCTTTCTAATTAAATCAAACTAGGATTGATCAAGACACCTTTTATACATACTAAAAATTTTCATATAATTTAATGTTTCTAAGAAAAATTTGTTGAGCCGTTATGTTTGTATGCTTGACAAATTATCAAATCATCATGAAACTTCATAAAATTTGACATCGAAGTAATTATTAAGATGAGTTTTGTGGTGAATGATTTTGAATTGCAATTGGATATTATATGATTGAAAAATAAAACAAAAAATTCATTATAAAAAATGACTTTCTACATAAAATGATATTACTTTATCCTTATCCTAAGAACTAAACCATATTTTAATCAGTCCAAATCATAAATTCATGATTTGGGTTTATGCGTTATGCTTTATGGAAAAATTAATACAAAGAACTTAAAAATAGTTTAATTCAAGAGTTATGGATGAATTTGATCAAGGCATAAGATGGCTAGGTTTGGTTCAATAACAAATTTTATGGACAATAGAATGATACAAATATAAAAGAGGACATAAATAAAAAAGTGTGAAAATAAATAAATGAAGAATAATTCACTTTGCGGTAAATATTTCTTATTTCAAATAAACTATTTCTCTGTGGAGTATGTTGCCAGCAGGGAGAGAAACACGACTGAGAGAAAAAAAGGTTTGGAGAAAGAAAGCCTTCACAACTAGTTTTCATTGAACTCTGATAAATTCCTCTTTGCTTCTACCTTGATTTATATAATTCCTTAAGCATTTCAAGTGTTTCGAAAATAGAAAGAAAGTGAATGATCTGGGAAGAAAATGGAAGAATATAAATACAAAGTGATTATTTTATTTTTGGAATAATAGATTTATTTTAAGGCATACATGATTTTTTCGCAGGAACATATACAGACAAATATAACAAAATTTAAATAAACAAAAATCAACTTTATCCTTTCCTCCTTTTTGTTGTAACAAGTTGATAAGATAAATGAAGAGCTCCAAAAATTCCACCCACGGAAAATGTAAACAAGGGCAGACAGCCACCATTAAGAAACCGCGGCTTGATGATGTGATAACCTGTTTAACGTCACATATTAATGATTCCAGCTTTTAACATCATACTGTAACATTCTATCTATAAAAATGTCTCATACAAGTCCATTCACGTCTGAAGAGCCTTAAGTAATGTACAAAAAAAGATCAAGTTAGTCCATAATAGCATAGCTCGTTTGGATTAACTCAAAATAGCCAATTAGATTAAATTGATCCAAGCAACAAGGAAAGCTGAGTGGCCAAATATAGAGGTATAAACCCATAGATCTTAGCTTTCATCTGAGTCATTTAGTCCCTCAAAACAAGATTAAAGATCAACTTACTCTCCTCATGTGGCCAAAATTCAAACATGGCCTTAAATTACATTTTCCGCAATGTAGCAATCTTTAACTAAACAAGATTGGAACCCAAATTTGATTCCATTCTTTTATGATTCTTCCTTGAGAGGATTTCTTGCTTTAGCGGGCATGAAGCTCTGCTCTCTGGCTTGTTTGCCGCCTCGGCAAATAGTGTTGATTTTGGTTGCCCATGCTAATCAATCTGCCAGTTCCAGTAAGATTCATGCCTTCTGTTTGTAATGGCCTCTCTTTGTACAACACTTCCCAAATTTTTTTTGCTCAAAAAAGTTTATCTGAATGTTGCTAGCACAATCTTTTAGGGGGAATTGAATTCCTTGCATAGATCTACAAACCTCCGAGCTTACCAACAATATTTAAATCCGTAGGTGGTTGTGCAATAGACTTCTTGANCGGATATGCCAACAACAACAGCAAGCCTTTATCCCAATAAGTGGGGCAGGCTACATGAATCATTTTTCTCCATTGTGTCCTAGTGACTATCATATTTTCATTTAATTAAAAAAATTTAAGATCATTTTTTTATATAAGATGCCCAAGTCTTTTAGGGCTACCTCTACCTTTCTTAACATAACTCGAATTTATAAAATCTACTTTTCTAACAAGGTCATCAAATGCTCGACGTTTAATGTGACCAAATCATCTAAGGCAACTCTCTCTAATCTTGTTTTTCACTGGAGCTACTCCAGCATTTCACGGATATATTTGTTTCATATTTTGTCTCCAAGTGTAAAGTCACTCATCCACCTGAGCATTCTCATCTCAGCAACACTTAACTTAATTTTATGCTTCTCTTTTCCAAGCCAACATTTTTGTGTCATAAGACATTGTAGGTCTTACGACCATCTTATAAAAATTTTCTTTAAGTATAAGCAGTACTTTTCTATCACACAATAAGATGATGCAATCCTCCACTTCAAGCATCCAACTTGAAGTCCACTAAGAACATCCGTATCTATAACATCATCACTGTGAAAAAACAATAGACCCGAGATACCTAAAAAATTCATTGTTTGTAATGATTTAGTCATCTCTTATAACAACCACACAACTAGATCTACTAGTACTAAAATTATCTTCCATGTATTCAATTTTAGATCTACTCATGAGAAAGTTTTTAGACTCTACAGTTGATCTCCATACTTCAAGTTTTTCTTGAACTCTCTCTCCAGTCTAACCCACAAGAAGGATATCATCAGCGAAAAGTATACACCAATGTACATCTTGTAAATGTCGAGTTAGAACATCAATAATTAAAGCAAATGGACATGGGCTTAAACCCAATCCCTGATGTAATCCAACTCAAATTGAAAAACACTTGGCCAATCCTCCTTGAATCAATAATATGCCAATAAATTCAAATTAAGATGTGCTAAATTATTTATAGTAGGAATTTGCATTATTTCTTATTGTTATATCTAATCATTATTGAAAGTATTTCATTTTAGTATTATCTTCTCTTGCTTATATATAGGCATATAGATTCTCATTTTAATAAAATATTTCAATAAAGAAGTAGTTTCTTTCAATTCCCTCTAACTTTGAGCCAGAGTAAAATGATTCTCGTAAGGTTATGTAGATGATTTTACACTAACCACGAGTCTCACTTTCCACAAACTTAACTGTCCAAAGCCATTTTCTAATTATGAATTAACAACGCACACCTATTTGCAATCTCCTCTACAGTGCCCTACTTAGTTCTTCTTATCCTACAACTCAACTTATTGCATTACACTACTTATTATCATAATAACAAGTTTCACTCATGATGTCATCTAGCACCCAGCCTAATAAAAGCAATGATAGCATCTAATCATGCACTATATTGTCAATATGGTGATTTTTGCTTGATCACATTCTTAATGCAATCCGCCAGACCTATGTACTTCCAACCCTAATCAAGTCCTAGAATAATTGACACAACTACACCACTCATCATATATCCAATCATCTACAAGTTGCGATCTAGCTTAATGCTAGCGTCAGGATCCTATTAGACCTTCAATCGTTCCATAACCTGAGACTCTCAAGCTCCCTGCCACTACCCACTCTATTCATTGACAACTTAAAAAAATTGTGCACATCTTTCTCGTATTACAAAAACATAACCTCTTTTATTTCTCGCAAATTCATACATCTAAGGACCACAATTCAACAAAGTTGATTGCGTATGTATCTTTTTTTTTTCTCATTATGTTGACATGTTTTTCAATGCTTGCTATTAATATTTTGTTCATCAAACTTTTCATTGATATCACTATTGACAGACCTCTATTTATAGATCTTAATGATTCCTTCTTTGATATTGATTTCATTGTTAATGCATTGTGCCTAATTCACACTTCTCTCTTTCCAAGATCAACTTTACTCCCTTTTATAACACTGGCAACAATAGGAAATAAAATCTTCGACTTTTACAAATCTAACCACTAATGTTTATACAATTGAGTTTATATCTTCTATGCCACCTAAATTTTGTAGGGGGTATTACCATATTTAAAGTATCATAGGTGTTATTTATATAATAAATATATCCTATTTATTATTGCCATATTTTCTTATTATTGAGGATAATCTCTTTTATTATATTTTTTTAGTATTCTCTCTCTGTATCTCTCTCCCTGTATATATATATAGGAAAATATATCCTTTGTAATAGCAAGCTAATTCAATGAAAATGTTGTAATTTCCAATTCTCACTCTCTTCAAACAAAATTAAACAAATGCACATAAGATAAAAGTGAGCTTTATCATTTATTAGTTAAAGGGGAGAGAGCATAAGGGAGTCATACTTTTCTTCCTGTGAAGAAAAGTGAACAGCCCGTAAGATGGCTTCGGCCTAATAATACAGCAAATTCAGCATTGTGGCATNCTGCACATAGGCTCCAGTTGGGCTGATTTTGGCAATTCTATATGGTTTGACCCATTTTGCTCATTTTTTATGTCTTTTTTCTCCTTTTACTTTTTTTTTTTTGCACCTGTAACAAAAAAATACACAAAATACCTTTCATTAAAGCATGATATCCTCAAAAAGAGTNATGCACATAGGCTCCAGTTGGGCTGATTTTGGCAATTTTATATGGTTTGACCCATTTTGCTCATTTTTATGTCTTTTTTTCTCCTTTTACTTTTTTTTTGCACCTGTAACAAAAAAATACACAAAATACCTTTCATTAAAGCATGATATCCTCAAAAAGAGTATCAAATATGCATATAAAATAGGTAATTTTAAGGTGGATCAATTTCCCCCAACTTAAAAGTTACTTTTTCTCAAGTAACCCTTCTACTAAATAAAACAATATAACATGTGATAGTGGGTTTCACTTAAACATTTCTATTATTTTTATTTTAAAAATATGATAACATAAATTAATCAAATTTTTAATAACTTAGGATAGAACCAAAATATAAGGATATTCAATAATCAGGTTTAGAAATTTTGATTTGTTATTCATTTCAAAATAATTGTAATTTGTTGCTCAAATGTCTTAAAAAAAATTAAAAGAAAAGAATTATATGAGAGCTCTACTAATAACGATAATGATACTTTAAAATCATAAATAAGCTCAGAAATATAAGTAGATCTTTTTTCTTTAAGTTGATTTAAATGAAGTTGATTATTAATTAGGCATTTCCTCAAGATTCTTCTCATTTAATTTTATTTTTGCTTTTCTTTTTTTTTTATTTTTCCATTTTTTATATATATGTGATGATTAATATGTTTGGATAGCCTTAATGATTTTGAACTTCACTATCATCTTCCTAAAGTTAACAACCCATCACATTTCTTCACTTAATAATGTGAAATAGTTTAAAAACAATTTTCATAGAGTTTCCAATTCTTTTTGAAGTTTATATTTAAGGTTTTTTTATTATTTCAAAAATTTGATTTCTCTACTCTAAATAATAAAAGCATAATTATAAACTTTCATACCAAAACAACCTTAACATTTTGAACTACCCTTTACTACTAAAAAATTTTACTTAAGACTTTTATAATAATATAGAATCAAAAATATAGTCTTCTAAAGTCAACACCACTTATCACAAGCTATATTAAAATAAATTAAAAATATAGTTCGTTGAGGACAAATAAAGTTTAGTTTTTTTTAAAAAAAAATTCATCCCTTCCCCAAAACTTAAAATTTTAACTAAATTAAAGCATTACAATTCATAATAAGCTTGAAGAAAGAGAAAATTATAAGATTTCTAAGCAGAAGAATATTACATATACAATTAATAAAAACATGTGCTAAGTAGTAGAAAGTCTAAATCACAACATGTATATCATGAAAACTTGCAATGAAAAAGACCATTCTAACACATAAATAAACTAAATTAACAAGAGAAAAGGCAGCAATACAAATAAAAGTACATAGAGCAATAAAACATACATCAACAGTCCATAATAAGAAAGATCTAAAAATCATATCAACTACAGAAAAGTAAGTATAATTTAATCCTCCTCTTTATCATCATCATTAAAATCAAAGGTTATATCTTCATCCATGGATTTGTGATTCTCATAAGGAGTAAATTGATGGCATGTAGGAAACTCAACTGACTATTCTCCTTTCATAAATTTTACTAATGCCTCGTCATATTCTGCCTCATAATCACTCTTCCTATGAACATAATCTATCATATGACCAAATTTGTCTTCCATATCTTGCATATGGAACTGCAACATAAACATATCAGACTGATGCTCCAAGTATCTCTCAATCAATACATCCCAGAAACCGGATGGAGGCTCATTAAAAGTTGAAGTAGAAGGTTTATAAGTAGAAGGCCTAGAAGTAGTAGTAGAAGGTGCATCGGGAGCTCTACCTATAAGTTGTCCATAAACATCTACATTAGCCTTCCTAATAAGCTTAAGTGGTTTTAATTGTTCCTCCAAAGGATCAAACTTTTACTCCAGAATCTTTGCAAAAAGTTAAAATCAAAGAAGGAACACCTAGACCCGAACTACTACTAACTCAAGCAGAAGAACTAAGTCTCAAAGATAAGAGAGCCAACATCAATAGGTTTCATTTCTTGAATGCAGTAGTTCAAGATGGCTCTTTCTCGTGTCACTTCACTCAAATTATTTGAAGGAAGGAGGCGAGCTGAAATAAAATAATGTCAGACCTTTGAGGTGGAATTGAGCATGGAGAAGAAATATTTATCTTGTGATCATTTCGAATCTTCCATGCTCCAGGTCCATCCATCAGATATGCAATAATCTAGTCCAACCCTGCTTCAGATGGTATACACTCAAAATAAAAGCAATCTATACGGGTGGCAGACCATATACCACATTAATTCACTCAGAAGTAAACTCAACTCCTCTTCCTCAAACAAATATCTCATCATCAAATGCTTCAGGTAAACTAGCATAAAACTCTCATACTACAACAATGATGGCTACAATAGTGAAATAACAAAAGCTCTCCCAGTGTCAAGCCACAATTACATTTTTTACGACACCACTTAGTCTGTAAGAACTTCATTTTATAATGAACTTCCTCGACAACGCAAATTCGTTGTAGCGAATTTGAGCTTTAAATTTTTTTAATTTTGTATTTTCATAAGTTTCTTTTCCCTTTCCCCACTTCATGTTATGAGCAATCTAAAAAATTAAAAAAAAAAATCAAACAAATTTTAAAATTAAGATAAATGGCTTCCTACAAACTTTTTCAAGAAAATAAGGCTTATATCCATGGATTTTTCACCACTATATCAAAAAAAAAATATTCTTTTTGGCATTCACTCAACGTATGAAAAACCCATGGTGAAATCACAAAATAGCTGTGCCAAAATGTAGATTTAATCTCGAGAAGATTAAATCTGATGGTTTTGAGCCAAAAAGCTTGAAGATTAGAGTTCTAAATTGAATCCTACGGTTGAATTTCATGAAAAGGAGGGTAAAGAAGAATCTTAGGTGTAAAAAATTGTGTGAGTTTGATTTAGATCGTAAAAATCTAAAATTTCAGCCAATTCAATTGAACTGACGCCTAGACATTGATTTCGGCGTCTAGGCACCATGTTGTGTTGAAGTCTGGCACCCAGGCGCTGTTGGTCAGGAACATCTATCAGGTTGATTTTGTTGTTTTGAAAAATAATATTTAGATTTAATTTAATACATATATATAATTTTGTTTTTGAAAAATTAGCATGTTAATTTTAAAAAATAATGTTTCAATGTTGAAAATATGAAACCAAACTGATCCCATATATACAATAGTTTAAATGATTGAGCATAACACTACAAATGATGCATCTACCTCGAGGAATAGATACTACTATTGATAGTGATGCTTGATTAAATAAACTAAATGATTTATGACATTTATAGTCTGTAAAACCTTTTTTTTATATAAGTCAACAAGTTTTCCTATCTAATATAAAAGATTAGATAGGATTTATATTAAGTTGGGTTCCAAAGTTCCCTATAAAGGTAAGCCCACATATTTAATTACATCTTAAGTGATCGAGGTCGCTTAGGAATACTTTCGATTCAACTAAGTGGTTTTGCTCTCAAGAATTCTAAAGTTTAGGGTTTTCAAGACTGGACATTAGAAATTCAAAAGGGATTGGATCAAATAGGAACAATTATTTTCAGGAATCCAAAGGAATGAAAAGTAGGAGATTTCATTGATTTGAGGGAAACCCAAGTGACTTCCCAAACTATCTTATTGTTTGGCTTTGATTAGAAATGATATTACTTAATGTTTCATTCTAACAGTTTTATCATTTTAGGGTTTACATTTGCATGACACAATCAAACAAATATCATGGAAGATAGAGTGTTCATATAGCAATGAATGAAAAACTCAGAGCTTAAAGCCAGTTAGGACTTAAATTGCACAACATGATTGTTTAAAGGCCAAAAGGTGAGTGGAGGATTTATGTCATACTAGACGGACTTCCTTGAAATCTTATGGCTTGTTATTTAATTTTAAGGAAGGTTTGCTACTGTAGATCTGATTGCTCTCTCAAAGTTGTTCTTCTGTTCATCCTCATCATGCTGCCCACGATATTAGCTCCAAGCTCCTCGTCAAAGTGACAACTTGAGGTCTTCGGGGTTTAAAGTCGTACAGTCTTCAAGTTAATTTTTGTTATTGTTCAAGGCTTATAGGGAGAGGATTAAAGCGGATTAGAACGATACCAGTTAGGATCTCAAAGTTCCCTCATTCCGGTATCACTATTTTTTTTAAATTACTTAGTCTACACGAGTTATTAAGCTCATTTAAACCGGGGAGATCTCATTAGCAACTGTGGGTTACCTCATCCAAGGGACTCCCATAAATTCAAAATGACGTATTATGTTAGTTTGTTGTTTTCGAAAAAGGGTTATTGTTGACCTCATTTTTTGTTGAGGTTTAGTTTTTCCTCTTCAGTAGCCTAGCATCTAGCCATAGGACTCTTCCTGTTGACTATTCCTATAAAACTAGATATGAAACCCTCACCATTAGAAATTCCAAACCCTTCTCCACTCAACTTGAAGTTCCACATATTGCTCTCAACCTCTAAGCACTTAGTAGGTAGGGTCACTGTGGGGGACACTCAAGATGAGTCACCCTTCGGTTTGCTGGACCTTAGGGTTAACCTTGGGTGTTGGTATGGAGCTAAGGCACTCACTACACTTATCTGCACCCACAATCACTCACAACCCTGAACTCAAATTTCTAGCCTAGATCTCTTGATCTTTTGGGATACTCATGTAAGTGGTCCCCTAAATCTACTAGCCCTAGGGCTATGGTTTGGCTAAGACCACTATGTAGAGGACCCAAAATGGGGTTTCCATTGGTCCATGGCTTATTGGTGATATTTGGTACCTCAAATCTACCAAAATACCCATCTTGGCCTTTTACCCCTAAAACACCCCCAAATTACCAAAATACCCCTCCATAGCTGAAAATTCCAAAAATTCCCAGAAAATCCCAATAAATCCAAAATATTCCTAATTTTATTTCTCTCGACTACAACATGAGCCAATTTGGCTAATTTAGCCATCTTTAACTAAAATCCCCAAATTGATCTTTAAAGATCCAAATTTCCCCAAATCCAACTCAAATGTCCATCAATTTCATCTCAATTGACCCAAATTTCAATCCTAAACTCAAATTAACTTTTTATATGATTAAATTAAACCAAATCTAAGCTCAATTGGTCCATGATTTGAGCCCAATTTAATTTGGGTCAAAACCCCAATTTCGATCATATGACCTAGTCTCTCCAAATTGAACATATAGCCTAGTCAATTGGCCTCAATTAATGTTGAAAAATCATTATAACATTCCTATACATCAAAATCAACCATCAATTGGCCTTGGTGAAGTTTCAAAACCATTTTATTTTGGCCTAAATCCAAAATTCCCAAATTTAGCCCCCAAATTGGCTAAGTCCCCAAATTGGCTAAGTCCCCAAATTGGCTAAGTCCCCAAATTTCACCCAATTGATTGCCTTAACCTCCAAATTGGCATACAATTTAATCTTGGAAATTCTTCATGAGGTCCCTATTAACCATTTACAACAATCAATTTGAACCTAGCCCAAGGCTAACCGCAGAAACTCTTTATGAGGTCCCTATTGAACATTTACAACAATAAATTTTGACTTAGCCCAAGGCTAACCCAAGCTAGACCCAAGCCTAGCCCA
>JXCR01065242.1:439899-469539 GCA_002079205.1 Phalaenopsis hybrid cultivar
TATATTAAATAGGGGAACTTATCGGCAAATACAAAGGTTTCGCAGACCAAATGGACGTCATACTTTCCTTAGTTTATTTTGATTGAGCCTCATCCTCAAATCTTGTATTTATCCTTTGGGATAGATACAGGATTTGAGGTACAGTGCTCTTTCATTTTAAACTATGAAAAATATNGTTTTAAACTATAAAAAATATGGGGTCAGCTTGATTTCATACTTCAACGTCCTTCCGAAGCGGGTGACGGGATTTCGATTCNGAGACTCGTCAGGTACGCTTTTATAGTTTATAGTATTGTCTTTCTTCTGCCTTTTCCTTACATGTTTCATGCTTGCATTTACCTACATAAACTTCGCATATTAACCATAACCATAACCATAACCCAAAGCCAAAACTAAAATCAACCAAGGTAAAATTAACCGCCACAACATTCAAAATATAAAACAACTCAAAATTTAATCACAAACATCATACAAAACCACAACTTCAANCGTTCATTTGAACTACGTGAATCCAATAGAAAATAGTGATGTCGGAACGAGGGAACCGTAGGATCCTAACCGGTGTCGATTAACTTTAATATGTCCTCATAAAATTTAAAGAACTTCAACCATAGGACCACCTGATTTGATATATGCCTGAACGAGGGAACCGTAGGATCCTAACCGGTGTCGCTCTAATCAACTTTAATATGCCCTCATACCGGAACGTGGGAACCGTAGGATCCTAACCGGTGTCGCTCTAATCAACTTTAATATGCCCTCATAAAATTTAAGGTACCGTAGGATCCTAACCGGTGTCGCTCTAATCAACTTTAATATGCCCTCATAAAATTTAGAGAGAACCGTAGGATCCTAACCGGTGTCGCTCTAATCAACTTTAATATGCTCTCATAAAATTTATGTAGGATCCTAACCTGTGTCGCTCTAATCAACTTTAACATGCCCCCATAAAATTTAAAGAACTAGATCCTAACCGGTGTCACTCTAATCAACTTTAATATGCCCTCATAAAATTTAAAGAACTTCACCAAACCGGTGTCGCTCTAATCAACTTTAATATGCCCTCATAAAATTTAAAGAACTTCAAACATACTAATTGGTGTCGCTCTAATCAACTTTAATATGCCCTCATAAAATTTAAAGAACTTCAACCATAGGGACTGGTGTCACTCTAATCAACTTTAATATGCCCTCATAAAATTTAAAGAACTTCAACCATAGGGCCCACTGTTGCTCTAATCAACTTTAATATGCCCTCTATAAAATTTAAAGAACTTCAACCATAGGGCCACCTGATTTGACATTATAACTTGACACACTTGAAAACTCAAACTCATCGCGGCGAGGAGCTTGGAGCTAGCATGCGTTATAACATGGCACACTAGATAACTCAAACTCGTCGCAGCAGGAGCTTGGAGCTAGCTTGGTGGGCAGCAGACGCCCTTATAAAATTTAAAGAACTTCAACCATAAGGCCACCTGATTTGATATTATAACTTGACCAAGATAACTCAAACTTATCGCGACAAGGAGCTTGGAGCTAGCATAGTGGGCAGCACGGCCATCTTCAACAATAAAACTTGTCTTCCCCAGCTAAACACATCTTCCTTCCTTAGACTTAAACAACAAAGCCATAGGACTTTGAGGTTGCTTNTAACATTACCTTATATTCCAAGACAATCTTATATATCATAAATTAAGACAATTATGGAATTGGACAAAAATTTGGGAATGAGTTGAACCATATAGGAAATGGGCGCAACTTTGGCTTTAGCGTGGACTGCGCCAGTATGGGCACCGACGGTGCCCTTTTACATAGCCATGGTGCCAACGACACCATTGGGTTTGTTAACAGCACCCAGTACAGTTTCAACAGTTCAGGGAGTTTTTGGCATACTTTGGCGGAATTTTGCTTCAAAATAACTTTGGCGTACCTTGGCGTACTTTAAAGACATAAAAACCATTTTAAATGACTAGATAATTCCAAATTTTGAAATCAAAAACTTCCATATCCAAAAACACTTCAAGATATGGGATTTTCAATCAAAGAAAGTTCATCTGTTTTGACGCACATAAATTATATGACAAAGTCATCATGAAGAAGAGACTTACCAAGGAGAGAGGCTTTGTCAATCATTGATTGAGTAATCCAAGTTTGTAAATTGAAAAAATCATATTACTAAGATGTTGAGAAGTTCTTTGCTACACTACCACTGCAGTAGTTGTTCCAGTGGTAAAAGAATTATACGCTAATCTTCTGGGAATTAATCAAGGAGTCATCTTTGTTCTAGTTAAGGGCGTACCATTTACTTCGTCATGAATTAATGATATGTTTATGATAGAAAGCATGCCAATCAGTCATTATGTAAACTTTATTCCAGTGAAGGATTTGATGTATGATGTATACCGATTTCTGATGGATGAAAGTGATAATTAGAAAATCAAAGATGGGGGGTATGTTAGTTTCCCCGTTTCATGGTTAAATTTGATATCTAAACAATGATATTTCTTCATCTCTGCAAAACTACTCCCTGTAATAAGAATTAGTAAAGTTACAAAGGAAAGTGCAATTTTAAACTTTTGCATTTAAATGGGAAAGCCCATTGACGTGGGATCAATTATTTTCAAATCTATTATGGGTATTATAATGAATCGTCCTATAAGTGGACTAGGGCATCCTTCCGTGATCTTCTTATTTTGAAGTCAATCTTAAGTACCACATGAAAGTTGGGAGAAAGTGTTATTACACTGGGAGACCTTGGATCCTATTGATGCAAACTATTTTGGGAATGGAAATGAAGCGTTAGACATTAACTTGGATCAATCATCACATGCTTTGACTCCCTTAATTCCATGTATGGTTGGAAGTTAACATGCTATGTAGAAGAAAATAAAGAAAATAGAAAGAGAACTTTAGAATATCATAAATGTGATAGGAAATCTTACTTACTTTTTTGATCACTTAGATTGGATGATAATGGACACTTTGATCATACGGGACGGACGGAAGCAGGTTTGGTGCAGTTGTTTAAGAATAATGAATGGATCGATGAAAAATTGACTACTCAATTTCTCGTACCGAAAATTCTACAATTTATTCGTACATAACCAGTTTATGGGAGATATTAGAGGAGGAGACTGTATTGAAGATGAAGAAGAGTAATTGAAGAATTTAGAATTTGCACTGTTTAAAATTATTTATGTTTTTGATGTAATTGTGTTGGATTTGCTTTTTGAAACTCTTATCACTGTATATGTATGTATAGTTTAGCTTTCAATGTTCTAGTATTGTGGCTTGATTTCGACGTTCAATTATAGTGTGATTTGTTTTATGTATATGTTAGTGGGATTAAAAATATGTGTTTGTAAAAACTTAGAATTTCATATATAAAAGTTAGTTTTGTGTTTGTAAAAATAGTTGTTTATGGACTATTTAAGGATGAATATTATTGTTTAAAGAGACTAATTAGACATTGGAGTGAATTGGAAATAATTGATGTGCGAAAATAATGGAAATTGATTATTTTTGGCACTGGCGCAGACGACACTTGAGACCCGAAAGTCCCCAAATACTTTGAAATTTCATGAATTGCACAGTGAAAATGCCATTTTTTAACCCTTCAGTCACCTTCAACCTTGATTTACACCCTTAGAGATTGCAAACACTTAAATTTAAAGGGATTAGAGGATAAAACAAGTTTTGATTTCATCATCTCTCGATAAGAGCTACGCTTTGAACAAAATTTTTTTTATTTCCACGAAGGATTTCTCCTACATTACCGAGATCCAAAATTTTAAATTTTTTAAGTAGATTTTGAGAAAGTCTTTTGGTGAAGAACTTTTACTTAGTGGATTTAAGTTTAGAATGTTCCACATTGCGATTTTTGAAAATTTTTGAACTTATTTGGATTTTGTCATTTTTTTTCTTTTTTTCTTTCTTTCTTTTGAAGATTGCAATGGCACCAAGGACGAGCAAAGGAAAGAGGAAATTGGAATATGATAGACAAAGATTCATCAAGTTTAAAACTAGCGTTCATTTCATTAGTCTACTGAATACAAAGAGAGTAGTTCCAGATCGAGCGTTCAAAAATTCGGGTGGGGAAGTCGAGAGATTGATTGTTGCTCGGCAATGGGAGAATTTCTGTTACTTTACTATCGAGGTTGTTATTGGCATAGTCATGGAGTTCTATGCCAATTTTAAAGAGACTTATGATGACCATGTCTATATTTGTGGTAAAATGATTGAGTTCACCCCAAGGAGGCTAATGAAATTTATCAGTTGCAAGGAGCATTTCACTTTGAGTACAACACATTCTCTACTATGAATTAGGCTCTGGATGGAGTTATTTCATTTCTTACTACTGGAAGAGGAGCTTGGAAGGTGAAGAATAACATTAAGGTAAACTTCCCTGATTCCATGTTGAATAAACTATCTAAGGCCTGACATTACTTTATATCTGCCAGAATGATACCAACGAACCACCGTAGTGAAGTTACTAATGATAGAGCCATCATGAACTTTTGTATCCAACAGATGGGCAGACTAGATGTTGGCTTTATAATCTATAAGAACGTTCATTGTATTGCTATGGGTCAGACGACTGGTGGATTAGGAAACCTTGCCTTGATTTTCACATTATGTGAGCAATCAGAGGTTCATTTTAAAATTGAAGAGGAAAGGACTGAGCCTCTTAAACCTATTGAGCCAGCAAATATTAAAACCTCAGAATCTCATGTTGGATGGAGAATAGGAAGTAGGAGTAGGGATATTCCATCTTCTTCTAGTACCTCTACTCTCCAGTGACTTATGGAACAGATGATGATCCAAAAAGGAGATATATTAAGGATAGATAACAGGATTGAAAATTTGGAGGCCAAGAATGCACGTAATGATAATTTAACAAAATAAAAGTTTGAATAAGATTCTGCAGATGATGATGCTACGATTAGATACATGAGGGGTGACCACTCAGTACAGTTTCCTAGTCACCCTATCTTTACGCCTTATCAACAGCAGAACTTTGATATAGAAGAAGAAGAAGATGAAGAAGAGGATGAGTGAAGATGTCTGCTTAGTCATAGTTCTGATCTTTAATTTAGTTTATAGTTTGTTGCACTTTGTTGTTGTTGTTGTTTAGTTTGTAGAGTGGGATACTTTAATTTCTATTGAATGTTGTGTTGTGAACTAAAGTCTGTAGAGTTATTTTTTAAATGATATTTATTTTAGTACTTTGTTATATTTTTTTTAGTTAACTCTTTCTCAGCAAGTATTTTTTATATATATTTTGTTCTATTTAATGTTTTAAGTCTTGTAGCTTTTCATACTAGCACCTGCAATCTTTAAGAGTTAAGTTTCAAAAATTGAACCTTCAAGAGGTAGTTCTTTTCTTTATTTATTAATTGTTTTCTTTCACCCAGTATTTTCAATTTTTCATGCTTAATCTTTAAAAAAAATTAAGTTTGGGGGGAAGAAAAATTCCTTTTTAAAGAAAGAAACTTAATTTTATTTGTCCTCAATTAGCTATATTTTAAAAAATTTTAATTTAACATGTCCTGTGGTATTAGAGTCCAACTTTAGATAACTATATTTTTGTTTCTAAATATATAGTAAGCTAAGTAAAAACTCTCAATGATAAAGGTTAATTTTAGACATTAAGGTATTTGATACTAGAGAATAAGACTAAGTTTTTCCTTTTTAAGTAAATAAATTTGTATTTTTGAAGTATTGAGAATCTTAGAGTTTCATGTAAATAGAAAAGATTGAAACTTTATAAAAAATCTTCAAAGATAAGATGAATTTATAAAGTGAGGAATGTGAAAAGTTTTTTTTAACTTTAAGAAGAGGATAGTGAAGTTCAAAATTATTAAAGGTTATCCATATATAGTAATCCTTACAAGAAAATGAAAAATTAAAAAAATTTAAAATTAAAATTAAAAGAATAAAAAAAGAGAAAGAAAAGAAAAGAAAAATATGTGACGAGAAGCTTGAGGAGATGTCTAATCAAAAATTGACTTCACTTTAATCAACCTAAGGAAGAAGGCTTAGTTACATTCTCTAAACTTGTATTTAAGTATTAGCATATTTACTAGTAAGGTTTTCATGAAGTTTATTTTTATATCGATATTATAAGTGGATTTAATATGACAATTTGCAATTTTCCTTGAAAAGAATAGAGAATCAGAAATCGTATACTTGATTGCTAGATATTCTTACATCTTTAGCATTAACTTGAGTTATTTTAAAATTTTCTTAAGTTGTGCTATGATATTTAGTAGATTGAAATCTGGAAATCTAGAAGTTAAACTCTTTGCTATAAGTTATATTTTTATGTTGCAAAGGAGTTAATTGAGGACAAGTAACTATTATGTTTGGGGGATTTTGATGCGTCAAAAATATATGCATTTTTAGAAATACATTTTGTACTCATTTTTTGTGATATTGCACCTTAAATGAAGGTATTTTTCATGTTTTATTATATGTTGATGATTTTTAGCACTTGAAGAAAAAGAAAGACAAAGGATGGAATTTAGAGTTAAAATGGCATTTTAGAGAGAAATACTCAGCGTCGATAGCGCCAGCATAAACGCTGATGGCTCCAGCATGAAGGAAGGAGTCCAGAACAATAAAGGTGCCAACAATTAATTTTGGGCCACTGGCACCGACGACACCATCGTGGGTGTCGACAGCACTAAAGTCGTTACAGGGCAAAATTTTAGATGATTTGATGAACTTGGACGCTTTTTGAAGAGTTAGTTGATACACCTCTTGGAAAACTTACATTTTACTCTATTTAGAGTGGGAATTGATTAGGAAAAGGAGTCTGTTAGTGTGTCATTCAGTTTTCTTTAGTGTTCAATTGTTTGTATTGTGTAGTGTGGTGAGTCTAAGTGTGATTTATCCTAAGAGTTGTTAGAAATGGAGAGAAGGGAGAGATTTTTTCTTCCCTACAACTTTAAAGAGAGAATTAAAGAGTCTTGTGAAGAGAGAAAGAAACCAAGAGGAGCTACAAGGGATTAGCTTTGAGGAAGAGTTAAAGATAAGCGTTGTTTGTTTTTTTTTTTGTATAAAATTTCTTTTATTTATAAAATTCATATTTTGTCAGATCTTTCTCATGAGGTCTGAGTAGTTTTTTTTGTCTTTCTCCCTAATCTGAGATATGGTGAAATGAAGAGATAATTTGGATGTGCTAATTTTAAAATATAAAATAAATTATGATGATTTCTTCACTCCGTTCTTAATTTACTTTTTGATTTGGCCAATTAAAATGTTAACATCTGTTGTGAAACATACTATCCAAGAAATACAGTATGAGTTTCACAAAAAAATGAGAATCACATTCAATTCCATGAAGGAGTGTTTAGTTCATGGAATTGAGTGCAAATAAATAAGGAAATATATATATTACTCGGAAAAGATTTGAAGATTTTGGGGTGACAATAAAATCCCCAATTTGGTCTTCGTGTTTAAGAACTAAAGTGAGAGTTAGCCTTCAGGGGAAGGAAAGTGGGAGCTCTGAGTGAGAGTCAGTATACTCCCAGCCTAACCACAAATTTAGAGATTGAACATAAGATTAGCCAACGATTCTCTATAACACTTAACTGAGGGTAGAGAATTAAAATTGCTCATATTTGGTACAAGACATATTAAAACCATTTCTCTCTCATTTAACAAAAAACTAATTATAGTGGGAAAGATGCTTTCTCATATTTGATAACTTCATCACAAAAATATAGTTTGGTAGTTATTGCTTAGCTTTGCTTTACTATTTCTCTAGTAGTTGATAATTTAGTTCTGATAGCACCCTGATACACTGAAAATATATGCATTTTCAGACCCATATTTTATGCTTATTTTTTGTGATATTGCACTTTAATGGAAGGTATTTTGATGTTTTCTTGAAGGTTGTTGATTTTTAGGACTTAAAGCAAAAGGGAAGCAAAAAGGATGGAATTTGGAGTAAAAATGATGTTTTTGAAGAAGTACTCAGCACCTAACATGCCAAGGGCAGCATAAAATAATAAAACAGCTAAAATTTTTACTCAGCGTCGACGACAGCAAAGGTGGTTTAGCCTCTTTTTTCTAGAAGGTTCAATGTATTTGGATGATTTTTGAAGAGTTTTTGGAGGCACCTCATGGAGAACCAACCTTGGGCTTTATTTGGGGTCGAAATTCATTCGGAAGGTGACTCCTTTTTGATCTAAAACATTCCACCACACTCCATTTTTGCCATTCTTCATAATCCATTTTCATTCTACCACCATAATGGAGTCCATTAGTGATTTTTCTTTTATAGTTTAGAGATTGTGTGGTTTGATTTAGTGTGAACCTTTCTATAAGAATGTCAAAGAAGGAGAAAAGTGAGAGATATCTACTTCCTACATTTCTAAGGAAAGGCTATGAGGGATTTACTTTGAGAAAGAGTTTCAGATAAGTTTTGTTTGTTTATTAGAGTTATATGAACTTTCTTTTATATATGAAATTTATGTTTTGTTGTGTCTTTTTCATAAAATCTGAGTAGTTCACTTTATCTTTCTCCCTACTATGAGAAATTGTGAAATGAAAACATAATATGATGTGCTAATATTAAAATATAAAAAAAATTGTGATGATTTTTCAACTCCAAACTTAATTTACATTTCGATTTGGCCAATTGAATTGTTAAAATATGTTGTGAAAAATATGATCAGAGAAATAGAGTATGATTTCTACAACAAAGTGAGGATCACATTTGATTTCATGGAGGAGAAATTTGTTCATGTAATTAAGTGCAAATAAATAGGGAAATATTCTTTGTTGGGTGTAGAATTGGAGAATCTTTAGGGTGACAGACTAAAATTTCTTATTCGATTTTTCTGTTTAAAAACTAAAGTGAGAGTTAGCCTTCAAGTGAAGGGAAGTAGGAGCTCTAGAGTGAGAGTCGTATCCTCTTATCCTAGTGCCAGATTTAGGGACTAAACTAGGATTAGCCAATGATTTTCTATACATTGTATCAGGGTAGAGAATTGCAATTGCTCCTATTTGGCACAATACATTTTATAAACATTTATCTCATCTCATTTCACGAGAACCTCATTGTAGTGTGAAGGATGCTTTTTCACATAAGCAATCTTCATTACATAAACATAGTGAGTAGATTAGTATTTATATTTTAAACTTTGCATTTGTATTTTGTTAATAATTAAGTACTTTAGTTTTGATAACATCTCAACATTCAAAATTAGTGACAGTGATTTTGTTTGATTTTCTATAAATTTATATATATATTTTACATAACTTACTTTGCATAGAAGGATCAAGTTTTTGGTGTTGTAGTGGTGTCAACTTCATAAATCCTTACATATAAAAAAATTGGGATCAAGTGTTTGGCGCCGTTGCATGGGGAAGGTAACATTTAAATTTAGGTAAATCAAATAGTTTTGATAAATTAGGAAAGTTATAGATAATATATATACTATAAAAATATATAAAAATAAAATAAAATAAAAAAGAATCGAAAATCTAAAAAGAAATTTATTTAAGAGTATTTTTGTAAAGAAAAAAACAAATTTTACCTTGCTTACTTTATTTGTTTATGTGAAATATTCGATCTAAAGGCTTAGTACCTTACAACTCAGAGTTAGAACGTACTATTAGAAAAAATTGAAAACAATAAAGAGAAATTAAAATTTTAAAAGAAATGGAAAAAAACTTAGAAAACCAAAAAATGAGAATCGACAAAGACCTTTAAAAGATTATGCGAATCCGACAACAGATGAACTTCACTTGACTATTCAAAATCCTGATTTTGCTGCTAATTCATTTGAGCTTAAACCTACTATTATCCAAATTATTCAAAATAATCAATTTGGAGGATCACCTACTTAAGATCTTAACTTACATCTTGCTTGTTTTCTTGAGATTTGTGCTACATTTATATATGATGGAGTGTCTAATGATGTTGTTAGGCTTAGAATTTTTTTCTTTTTCATTAAGGGATAAAGCTAAAGCTTGGATAAATTCATTAACACCTGGTTCTTTTAGAACTTGGGGAGAGCTATTATAAAAATTGTTGGCTAAATATTTTCCACCCTCGAAAACTACTAAGCTTACAAATGATATTACTTTTTGTCAGTTTGAAGGGGAATCGATATATGAAGCCTAAGAAAGATTTAGATATCTTCATAAAAAATGTCCACACCATGCTTTGCTAGAATTGTTAATAATTCAAACCTTTTATAATGGATTAGTAGGATCACTAAGATCTATTATAGATGATGTTGCGGGTGGATCATTAATGTCAAAACCTTTTGATTCAGCATATTCCTTAGTTGAAGAAATGGCTACGAATAATTTTCAATGGCCTTCTGAAAGGGTAAATCCTAAGAGAGTAGTCAATATTCATGATTCTGATGCAATTTCTTTTTTGGCATCTCAAATTGCTGCTATTTCTAAAAAAAATTATCAAATAGGAGTGAACTATAACCCCAGTATTAGAGGAAATTTCACTAGGACAGATTATTAAATACTCAACCATCTTAGAGAAAAATCACCCTAATTTTAGTTGGAATAATTATAACAATCCGGTGAATCCATCCAGAAATCTGAACAATCAAGTAAATCCTAATTTTCTACCTTATTATCCTCCAGAATTTAAATCCAATCTGAACTCACAAGTTAAGGAAAAGAAGTTGACAATGGAATAAGTGACTTTAAATATGGGAAATCAAATACAAAATCAAGGGGTTGCTATTAGAAATATTGAAAATTAATCAGGACATATTGTTATTGCACTTAGTAACAGACCTTCTGAAATTCTTCCGAGTACCGTGGAAGTTAATCCAAAAGATCAAAATAAAGAGCTAATTAAAGTATTCAATCATGAAGTGGAAAATAAGTTAAAATAAGGGTCCAAAGAGACACTGAAGTTGTTGAACAGAGAAAAGAAATAGAAAATGATCAATATGAAAATGAACAAACACAGGTTCCTTTAAAAAATCCATTACCTTCGTTTCCCCAAAGATTGAAGCAGAAAAATGAAGATAAACAATTTACAAAATTTTTGGAAATCCTTAAGAAATTAAAGATAAATATTCCTTTTGTTGAAGCTTTGTAGCAAATGCCAAGTTGTGTGAAATTTATGAATGATCTACTAAATAAGAAAAGGAAGTTTACAGATCATGAGACGATTGCACTTAGTGAAGAGTGTAGTGTTAACATTCAGAAAAAGCTTCTGAAAAATTAAAAGATCCTGGGATTTTTACTATACTATGTGTATTTGGTGAAAAGTTTTATGGAAAAGTTGTATGTGATTTAGGAGCGAGTATCAATCTTAAGCCCTTATCGATCTTTAAACGTTTAAATTTTGGAGAAATTTTTCCTACTACTGTAACTCTTCAGTTAGCTGCTTGATCAATAACTTATCTAAAATGAGTTATAGAGGATGTACTAGTAAAAGTGGATAAATTTATTTTCCCTGTAGTATTTATAGTATTGGATATGGAGGAAGATAAAGAGATTCCTATTATTTTAGGGAGACCATTTCTTGAAATAGGGAGAGCTGTGATAGATGTGTAAAAAGGAGAATTAATAATGAGAGTTAATGATCAAGAAGTAACATTTAATAATACAAAAGCTATGAAATATCCTGCAATAGAAAAAGACAATGAATGTTTTAGGATGGAAGTTACTAATTATCGCTATGAAATATTCTGTAATAAAAGATAATTAATGTTTCAACAAAAGCTATGAAATATCCTGTAATAGAAAAAGATAATGAATGTTTCAGGATGGAAGTAGCTGATTATCTAAGTAATGAGTAGTTTTAGAATGAGTGTGAAGATAAATTAAAGCAGGGAGAAATTTTTGAGAATGAAGATGAAAAAAAGAGGAAGATTTGGATTATATTCAGGTCAAATTTGAAACGTTAGACTTGTTGGAAAACGATAGTAAAAATCTTATTTCTTCAAGTATTAAATCACCTGAACTTGAATTAAAGATATTACCTGCCCATTTGAAGTATGTATTTTTAGGAGAGTCATCTACATTTTTTGTTATTATATCTTTTGAGATAACTGAAATTCAAGAATAAAAGTTGATAGAAATGTTGAACAAGTATAAAAAGGCGTTTGGATGAACTTTAGCAGATATTAAAGTAATTAGTCCTTCAATTTGTATGCACAGAACTTTATTAGGCGAATAATATGAACCTAAAGCTGTTCGTCATAGAAGATTAAACCCAATAATGAAATAATTTTTTAAAAACGGGATTTTAAAATGGTTAGATGCTGGAATTATATATCTTATTTTAAATAGTGTTTGGGTAAGCCCAATTCACCATGTTTCGAAGAAAGGAGGAGAGACTGTTGAAGAAAACGAGAAAAATGAATTTATACCAATAATACAAGTTACTGGTTGGCGAATTCATATTGACTATAGAAAATTAAATATGGCCACCAGAAAAGATCACTTTCCTTTACCCTTTCTAGACCAAATATTGGGATAGATTGGCCGGAAATAAATATTATTGCTTTTTAGATGAATATACTAGTTATGATCAAATTCTAATTGCTCCAGAGGATCAAGCAAAAATAATATTTACAAGCCCATATGGACCATTTGGTTTTCGTAGAATGCTTTTTGGACTATGCAATGCACCTACAACATTTCAAAGATACATAATGTCAATTTTTAACAATTTTATAGAACATCAAATAGAAGTGTTTATGGATGATTTTTCTGTATTTGGGACTTCATTTGAGTTATGTCTTAATAATTTAAAAAAAAGTTCCAGAAGTATGTGAAAAAGTCAACCTAGTATTAAATTGGGAAAAATGTCAATTTATTGTTGCATGAGGTATTGTTCTTAGGCATAAAAATTTTTGAAAAAGGCATGGATGCAGATCCTTCAAAAATCCAAGTTATAGAAAAATTACCACCACCTACTAATGTTAAAGGGGTGAGAAGTTTTCTAGGACAGATGGTTTTTACAGGCGCTACAAAAAAAAAATTTGAAAAATAGCTAATCCGCTATGCCAACTTTTAGAAAAAGCTAAGAAATTTGATTTTAATGAGGAATGCATAAAAGCATTTGAATATTAAAAAAATTTGTCACTACACCTATAATAGTACCACCTGATTGGGAAAAATCATTTGAAATAATGTGCAATGCTATCGATTATGCTATAGGGGATGTTTTAGGACAAAGACACGACAAAGTTTTTAAAGTTACATATTATGCTAGTAAGACTCTAAATGATACTCAAATTAATTATACTACTACTGAAAGAGAGTTATTAGCTATTTTTTAAACCTTAGATAAATTTAGACCTTATTTAATTGAAACTAAATGTATAGTGCATACAGATCATTCTGTTATTAAATACTTAATACGAAAGAAGGATGTTAAACCAAGATTAATTAGATGGATACTTTTATTACAATAGTTTGATTTTACTATGATTGATACAAAGGGAAATGATAATCAAATAGCTAATCATTTGTTTAAGATAGAAATAGAAATATTAATTAATTTTGCAAATGAAATTTTAGAAAATTTCCCTGATGAACGAACAGTTATATAGTATTGATGAAATGGATGTACCATGGTATTCTGATATAGTGAATTTTATTGTAAGTGATATCTTACCACCTGATATGAAAAATCCACAATTAAAAAAATTTAAAAATGATTCAAAAGACTATTTTTGGGTTGAACCATATTTATATAAACAACTTAAAGATCTAATTATTAGAAGATGTGCGCCTTATGAAGAAACTCAACAGATAATTGAAAGATGTTATGATTCTTAATTTAGAGGATATTTTGGAACAAATAAAACTTTATATAAGATCTTACAAGCTGGATTTTATTGGCATACTATTTTTAAAGATGTTAATGAATATATTAAAATGTGTGATAGATGTCAACAAGTAGAAAACATTTCCAGAAGAAATGAAATGCCTCTAAATTACACATTGGAAGTTGAAATTTTTTATGTGTGGGGATTAGATTTTATGGGATCATTTATGCCTTCATTTGGAAACTTATATATATTACTTGTTGTTGATTATATGTCTAAATGGATTGAAGCTATTGCTATACCCAGATGTGATGCTTAGGGTGTTTCTAAATTTTTAATTAAAAATATTTTTACAAGATATGGAATGCCGAGAGTAATTATTACTGATAGAGTATCTCATTTTAGGAATAAGAGAATAGAAAAATAAATTAAGAAATATGATATTATGCATAGATATTCTACTGTTTATTATCCTCGCACTAGCGGTTTAACAGAGATATCAAATTGTGAAATTAAACGTATTTTAAAAAAAGCTTTAAATCCTTATAAATTGGATTGGTCTGCAAGACTAGATACTGCGTTATGGGCATATAGAGCTGCTTATAAGACTCCTATAAGAATGTACCCACATAGATTGATATTTGGAAAAACATGCTACTTACTAGTAGAATTAGAACATAAAGTATTTTCGGCTATTAAGAAATATAATTTTAATCTAAAAGATGCTGGTGAGAAAATATTATTGCAACTCAATGAACTTGATGAAATAAGCAATGAAGCATATGATAATGTAAAAATCTATAAAGAAAAAATGAAAATATGGCATGATCGTAAGATTATTCAGAAAAAATTTAAACTTAGATAAGAAGTTCTATTATATAATAAAAGATTGAGATTGTTTCCTAGAAAACTGAAATCCAGATGGTTAGGTCCATTTAAAGTGATTAAAGTCTATCATTATGGAACTATTGTTATTAAAGATCGTAACAGTGAAAAGGTATTTAAAGTTAATGGGCATTGTCTGAAACATTTTTATGTAGGGCACATACCTCAGATTAAAGAAGTATTAATGTTAAGTCAACCCAACTAAAAAAATGGTGTGTTGTGGGAGGCAACCAATACATATATTTCTATGTATTATTGTTTTGTTTATAAGTGTCTTATATATTAGTAGACAATAATCCTACACAATTGCATTTATTATAAATTAAGTTAAACATTGGCATTGGAGAAAAAAGTTAGAATTAAATTTAACAAAGAATGAAAGTCGCAAAATTTTGGCCACTGGCGCCCACGACGGCATAATGGGTTCCGACGACGCCCAAGAATACGGACCTTAGCACCGGCAGCGCCAATTGAGAGCACCGACTGTGCCGAGAGTGGTTTAACTATTCAGACGACTTTTGGCAGACTTTGGCAAGATTTTGCTCCATAATAACAGCCAGGAGGTGTTTTTAAAATCCTAAAAACTTCTTAGGACATCTAAAAACTTCCTATTTCCAAATTCTATGGCTTCCAATTCCAGAAATACTTCAAGCTATGGAGTTTTCAGTAGAAGAAATTTTATTAGTTTCGACACATAGAGATTATACAATAAAGTTATTACAAAGAAGATATTGATCAAGGAAAGAGGATTTTTTAATCATGGATTGATCAATCCAAGTGCTCCGGTTGACAAAATCATTTTGGAAAGGGGATGGGAAGTTCTATGTTACACTACTGCTGCATTTGTTGTGCCTATGGTGAAAGAGTTCTATGCAAATCTACATGGGATTACCCAAGGAGTTGTCTTCGTACAAGGTAAGGCTGGACCATTTACTCCTGTGAGTATTAATGAATTGTATATGATAGAAATTATTCCAATCTGTCATGATACAATTTTCATTCCTATGCAAGATTTGATGCAAGATGTTTATAATTTTCTGACATATGAAAGTGATATGTGGGAAGTATGAGATGAAGGATATATTAGTTTTCTTGCTTCATCACTTAATCTAATTTTGAAACAATGGCATTTCTTTATTTGTGCAAAATTACTCCCTACTATGAAGATTAGTAGAGTCACTAAGGAAAGTGCTATTTTAAACTTCTGTATTCAAATGAAAAAATCTTTTGATATAGGATTAATCATGTTTAAATCTGTTATGGGTATCATTATAATGGGCCAATTTATGAACTTGGACATCCTTCAACTATTTTTCTGGTTTGCAGTCAATCCTAAGTGTCATATAAAAGTTAGGAAAAAGTTTTACTGTCATGGGAGCCCATGATCCCTATTGATGATCAGTATTTTGGTAATGGAAATGAAGCACTAAATGCTATTATGGATCATTCTTCAGATGCTTCAACTCCATTAATACCACCAATAGTAGGAATTTTGTTTGCTTTAGAGAAGAAATTGAAGAAAATTGAAAGGAAACTTCAGAGTAGATAAGTTTGATTAGAGAATGAAAGAATTTTTATCATACTGAAACTTTTGAAGTAGGATTAGTTCGGATGTTTAAAGAAAATGGGTGGATCGAAGAAAATTTGACAGATCAATTCTTGTACTGATCCTTCTACAACCTATATGTTCATTACCAATCCATGAGAGATATTAGAGGAGATGAAAGCACTAATGATGAAGTGAAATGAATGATGACTTTGGATTCTCTCCTTGCTTAAGAATATTTATGTATTTGATGTAATTGTGTTGATTTGATTTAATTTGGTTTGATTTGTTTTTGCTTTAGAATTTTGAACTTTGATTACGTGTATAATTTTTTGTCAGTGTTTAGTATTGTGGCTTGATTTCAACGCTGATTTATAATTAGTTTGCTTAATACGTGTGAATGTTTGATTTGTGAAATGTATTTGTAAAAAACGTATTTTCATATATAAAAGTTAGTTTTTTGTTGTTTGTAAAAATGATTGTTTGTGAATGTTTATTTGTGATATATTGTTAGATAAAAAATTGTGTTTAAAAAAACTAAAAAACTTTGGAGTAAATTAAAAGGAAATTGAAATTTTGAAAATATCAAAATAGTGAATTTCGGGCCTTCAGACCGGACGGCGTTTGCATGGGCTCCGACGGTGCCTTTGACTATAGAGCAGTAATAACCCTTTAATTTGTGAGTTTCACCGCAAAACCTCAAATTTTACCTCTAAAGTCACCTTCAACGTTCAGTTTTCACACCTAGGGCTTGACTTTGGGTGGATTTGAGGCAATTTAGAGGCAAAGGAACTTCAGATTTCATTTTCTCTAGGTAAGAGCTACAGTTTAAAGTAAAAATTTTTATTTTCACCAAAGATTTTTCTCACGTTGCCTAAATCCAAAAAAAAAAAAATTTAAATATTTTGAGAAAATGCTTTCGTGAAAAAGTTTTACTTAGTGGATTTAAGTTTAAAGTGCTTTACATTTTGATTTTCAAAATTTTGGAATTATTCAGGGTTTTATCAAAAATTTCAAGATTTCCTATGGCACCTAGATCGAGCAAAGGAAAAATAGAATATGACGAGCAAAAGTTTGTTAGATTTACGATTAGTGCTCGATTTCATAATCCTCAAGAAAATAAGAAAGTGATTTTGGATAGAGGTTTGAAAAATATCGGAGGAGAAGTTGAACGATAAATTATCGGTTGGCAGTTGGAAACTTCTGCTATTTTACTACCGATACGATAGTTGGGATAGTTATGAAATTTTATGCCAACTTTTTGGAGGCATCTAGTGATTTTGTTTTTGTTCGAGGAAGAAGGGTGGAGATTACTTAGTTTTATCAGTTAGAAGATGTTTATAGATGTCAGTATCATTCATTCTATGCCACAAATGAGGCCTTAGAAGAGGTTATTTCTTTTGTGATTGGTGAGTAAGGGGCTTGGAAAGTCAACTTTCCCCTTTCTATGTTAAATGTAGTATCTAAGACCTGACATTATTTTATTTCTGGGAGGATGATTTCAACAAACCATCAGAGTGAAGTGACCAAGGATAGAGCAATCCTGAACTACTGTATTCAGCAAGTGATGGATATAAATGTAAGCTCTATCATTATATGAACACTCAATCTATTGCTCTAGGAGAGACCACTGGTGGATTGGCACACCGTGCTCTCATTTTTACACTTTGTGAGCATGCAAAAGTTGATTTCAAACCTGATGAGGAGAGGATTGAGCCTGAGAGACCGATTGGGCCAGCAAACATTAAGACTTATGAGTCCCATGTTGATTGGAGATCTGGAAGTAAGGCCATCGATATTCCTTCTACTTCTAGGACCACTACTCTTAGTGAACCTACTTCAATTTACCCACTTCAAGTGACCCCAGTAACAGGGAGTTATTGGACCAGATGTTGATTCAGCAGGGAGATATTTTGAGGATGGATCATAGGATGCAGAACATGGATGCCAGAAATGCTCATACAGACGATCTGATTTGCTAGAAGTTTGAATATGATGATACTTATGATGATGCTTTAGTAAAATAACTGAGGGGTTATCATATAGTTTAGTTCCCTATTCACCATGTTTATACTCTAAATCAGCAGCAAATGTTAGGTGTTAGTGATGAAGAAGATGATGACTTGGGATCTTTTTGTTTGTTCATTTGCTTGTGTTGTACTTTGTGATTGTATTGTTTATTTTGTGATATTATTTAGACTCTGTTGTTATGTTGTAATGTGAAACTATAATGTGTAAAACTGTTTTCAGTTTTAGAATTTAGTTTAGTTCTATTATTAGTTTCAACACTTTGTTATATGTATTGTAATTAAGTATTACTCAACAAATTTTATATATTATGTGCAATTTAATGTTTTAATCCTTGTACTTTTTTATATTAGCACCTGCAGTATTTCAAAATTTATTTGTAAAAATCAGAATCTTCAATAGGTATGAATTTTCTTTATGTATTTAATGCTTTTTTTCACCCTTTTATTTTTAAAGTTCTTCATGTAAATCTTTTAAAAA
This sequence comes from Phalaenopsis hybrid cultivar, assembly GCA_002079205.1. Lineage (NCBI taxonomy): Eukaryota > Viridiplantae > Streptophyta > Magnoliopsida > Asparagales > Orchidaceae > Phalaenopsis > Phalaenopsis hybrid cultivar. The sequence goes on from JXCR01065242.1 coordinate 458,617, forward strand.
AATTTAAGTTTAGAGGGGAGAAAAATTATTTTAAAAAAAAAAGTAAAGAGAGAACATAATTTTATTTATCCTCACTTAACTATATTTAAAAAAAAATTAAATTTAACAAGACCTTTAATATTAGGGGTTAACTTTAGATAACTATATTTGTGTTTCTAAATATATAGTACATTTAAGTAAAACAATTTTCAATAATAAAGGTTAATTATAGAGACTAAGATATTTGGTAAAAGAGACTAAGACTATGTCTTTTTTATTTTAAGTAAAGGAATTTGTATTTTTGAAGTATTAAAAATCTTAAAAGATTCATGTAAGAAAAAAAGAATTAAACTTTATGTAGTTTTTAAGTTAATATAAATCTGTTAAGTGAAGAAATGTAAAAAGTCTTAAACTTTAAGAAGAGGATAGTGAAGTTCAAAATCATTAAAGGCTTTCCAGATATAGTAATCCTCACATACATAAAACAAGAGAAAAGAAGAAAGAAAAGAAAAAAGGGATTGAAAATGATTCTGAAAAGTAAAAAAAAGGAAAAAGAAAAAAGATGTGGGAAGAAGCTTGAGGAGATGCCTAATTAAAGATTGGCTTCACTTGAATCAACTTAAGGAAAAGACTTGGACACATTTTCTAAACCTTTTATTTGAATATTAGCTTAACTATTAAGAAAGTTTTATGAAGCTCCTTTACATATGAATTTTCTAAGTGAATTTAATATGACAAATTGCAATTTGTCTTGAAAGAAATAAAGGATGAAAAATCTTAGACTTAATTACTAAATATCCTAGTACCTTTAGTATTAACTGGAGTTGTTTTGAATTTTTCTTAAGTTATACTATTATCTTTAGAGAACTTAAATGTAGAAGTCTAGAAGTTAAATTCTTTACCATAAGTCATATTTTTATGTAGTAGAGGAGTTACTTGAGGACAAGTAACATGTATGTTTGGAAGATTTTGATACACCGAAAATAAATGCATTCCTATTTTAAATTTATTTTTGATGATATTGCACCATAATAGATAGTATTTTGATGTTTTCTTGCAGGTTGTTGATTTTTAGGACTTAAAATAAAAAGGAAGCAAAAAAGATGGAATTTGGAGTCAAAATGACGTTTTTTGAAGAAATACTCAATGCTGACAGCGCAAAGAGCAGCGCTGACAGCACAAAACAACAGAACAACTAAAATTTTTACTTAGCACCGACGACGCCAGACTGCGCCAACGACACCAAAGGTGGTTTATCCCCCATTTCTAGAAGGTTCGATGTATTTGGATGATTTTGAAGAGTTTTTTGAGGCACCTCTTGGAGAACCGACCTTGGGCTTTATTTGGGGTTGAAATTCATCAGGAAAGTAACTCCTTTTTGCTCCAAAACATTCCACCACGCTCCATTTTTTCCATTCTTCATAATCCATTTTCATTCTTCCACCATAATGGAGTCGATTAATGATTTTTTTTTATAGTTTAGAGTTTGTGAGGTTAGATTTAGTATGAAACTTTCTGTAAGAGTGTCGGAGACGGAGAAAAATGAGAGATGTCTACTTCATGCATTTCTAAGGAAAGGCTACGAGGGATTTGCTTTGAGAAAGAGTTTCAGATAAGTTTTGTTTGTTTATTAGTGTTATATGAACTTTATTTTAAATATGAAATTTCTCTTTTGTTTTGTCTTTCTCATGAAGTCTGAGTAGTTCACTCTATCTTTCTCCCTACTCTAAGAAATGGTGAAATGAAGAGATAATATGATGTGCCAATATTAAAGTATAAAATAAATTGTGATGATTTTTGAACTCTGAACTTAATTTACATTTCAATCTGGCCAATTAAATTGTTAAAATATGTTGTGAAACATATGATCCGAGAAATGGAGTATGAGTTCTACACAAAAGAGTGAGGATCACATTTGATTTCATGGAGGAGAAATTAGTTTGTGGAATTAAGTGCAAATAAATAGGGAAATATTCTTTGTTGGGTGTAGAATTGGAGAATCATTAGGGTGATAGACTAAAATCCCTAATTCGGTCTTTGTGTTTAAAAACTAAAGCAAGTGTTTGCCTTCAGGTGAAGGGAAGTGAGAGCTTTGGAGTGGGAGTTGTATCCTCCGAGCATAGCCACGGATATAGGGACTAAGCCTAGGATTAGCCATTGATTTTCTATGCACTGTATCAAGGTAGAGAATTATAATTTCTCCTATTTGGCACAATACATATTATAAACATTTATCTTATCTCATTTCACCAAAACATCATTGTAGCGGGAATGATGCTTTTTCACTTAAGAAATCTTCATTACATAAACATAGTCAGTAGATTAGTATTTACTTTTTAAACTTTGCATTTCTATTTTGCTAATAGTTAAGTACTTTAGTTTTGATAATATCTCAACATTCAAAATTAGTGACAGTGATTTCGTTTGTTTTTCTCTAAATTTTCTAGTAAAACTTATAATTGCCAATTTACAGCTTCCCTGTGGGGTTGATATTTGGGGCTAAACTAGAAAGTCCTTATTACATGATACTGATATGTATACTTGCGTAGAATCCCATTATTAATTGCCTATAATTATATATATTTTACACAACTTACTTTTCTTACAAGAATCAGGATTTTTGGTGTTGTAGTGGTGTCAACTTCATAAATCCTTACATTTAAAAAAATCAGGATCACACCCTAAACATTTAAAATTAGTGCAGTAGATTTTCTTTATTGTTGAGAAATTTCAGATTTAAATTTCCATTATGAATTTACACCTTCCTTGTAGGATCGATATTTGGGGCTAAAATAGAAATTCTAATATTACTTGATAACTATAGGTATACTTTCACAAAATCCCAACATAAATTGCTTCAATTTCTTATTCATAAATAATGAATCAAGTTTTTGGCATCACTGCAAAGTGAAGTCAACTTTGTTAATTTTACACATTTATAATTTTGGTATTAATGACACAATCATATAAATAGACTGGAAGATAGGAGGGTTTATGTTGTGACGAACGACAACCTCAAAATCCTAAAGTGAGTTAAGGCTTAATTTGCACCACATGATTGTGCAAAGGCCTAAAGAAGAAGTGAGAATTTATGCTTTTAATCTATCAACTCAGGTGGCAGATTTATGGATTGATGGTATCTGGAACCAGCAAGCTCCTCAGAATATCTTGGATAATAACCTACTCAATAAAGTTCTAAAATGCTCTATTGATAATTCTAAGAAAGATAAACTAATTTTGAAAAGTGCATTAATCTTCAACTTTTGTTTCCCTCAGAAGGAGGTCCCTTGGAGTAAAAGTGTTTGGAACAAATTTCTTTCTCCTTCAATGTCATTCTTCTCTTGGAGATTATTTCATGACTTTATTCCCGCTGATGATATGCTGAAATTAAAAGGCTTGAGAGGCCCATCCAGATGTTTTTTTTATAAATCTCAAAAGGAGACTCTTTAGCATTTGTTCTTTAACTATAATATTGTTCAGCAAGTGTGGAACCTTTTATTGCCTAAACTGAAGTTGAACACTGTTCTGCTATCCTAGAATGACTTCTCCCTCAGCTGAAAAGATTGGCAGACTTAATCTTTACCCCTTAGACCTTGTATTACAACCTGGTTTGTCTGGATGTCCAGAAACAAACTAAAGTATGATGAAGCCAATGTGGAATCAGCTACCATTGCAACCAACTACTGCAGCTATCTGTAGAAATTGTCTATTCCCAGAAAGCTACCTGATATCCTATGCAATTCTACAACCGGAAGTCCTAGGAAAATCCATTATGAACTTATTAAGTAGATTTGTCCCCCAAAGGGATGGATAAAATTAAACAATGATGGCAGTTTTTTTGCCCCAAATGCAGGGTTTGGAGGGGCTTTCAGAAATGACAAAGGTGTATTCTATTTTCATCCTTCTACCTGGGCTGAGGACCCTTTGGATTCAAAAACCAAAGCAGTTTTTTGGGAAATTTTCATGACTCAGAGGTGTGGAATAAAATTCTTATTTGTATTCTATTTTCATCCTTCTACCTGGGCTGAGGACCCTTTGGATTCAAAAACCAAAGCAATTTTTTGGGAAATTTTCATGACTCAAAGGTGTGGAATAAAATTCTTATTTGTTGAATGTGACTCTCAGACTTTAGTCAATATACTGGAAGCAAGGACTCTAGCTCCATAGTATCTGAAATGTTGGATTGACAGCATTAAAGGTTTGGATTTGGGACAAAAGATTCTCTACTCACATACCTATAGTGAATGCAATAGACCAAAAAATTAGCTTGCTAGCTTTGTTCTTCACTCTGCAATACCATTGATAGGCATAAACTCCACCCCCACTTTAGTTTTAATTTTTAAAAGGATACCTTGTGGCTCTACCTTTTATTAGAGTTTTTTGCTACCCAGGGAAGGGCTTTTAAATGTCCTCCCTTTTGTAACTTTTTGCTTCTGTTTTAATGAAATAGGAGTTGATGTCTTCTTTTGTAATATATATATATATATATATATATATATATAAGAAGTACAAGGAAAAGGGAGGGAAAGAGGTTCCCCAAACGAAAAGCAAAACACAAATAAAACCTAGGGGAACCTCATTCCACATTACAACACAACATAAAAAACCAAAATTACATGCAAACCTAAAAAAGAAATAACGTTTGTATACTAAACAATCAAGTATAAACAAAAGAGCCAAGAAAACCAAAAACAATGTATCTATAGTCCAGGTGCAAGAAAATCGAGCAAAGCCCCTTGTAAGCGAAAAGGAAGGATGATGTGCAATAATGCTGAATCGAAGGAGTCCATAAGATTGCTATCTAATAAACTTGATAATGTCTGAACGTCAGAGAAGAGAGACAACTAAGCAGTAAACTGCAAACAAAATTGCTCACATAGATCAAAGTTAATGTGTTAAAAAACAATCCTGCAGGGAGAGCAAGCCAAAATATTGACACATCCAAGCCAGATGGAGCAGTTAACAAATGGACCAAAAATCCTAAATATTCCTCCATTCTAGACCAGTGAATAAAAGAAAAGCAATACATACATATATATATATATATATATATATATANAGATGAAGAGTCCTACCCTTTGCAATTCCTTGAAGATGATATTTCTTGATTTTTATCGGCAGTCTTCTTAAGTGTCATTTAAGATGTAATTAACTATAGGGGCTTGCCCTGATAGGAAGCGTGTCCGAACCCAGCTTAATATAAACCCCATTTAATCCCTTATATTAAATAGGGGAACTTTTCGGCAAATACAAAGGTTTTGCAGACCAAACGAACGTCATACTTTCCTTAGTTTATTTTGATCGAGCTCATCCTCATGTCTCGTGTTTATTCTTCGGGATAGATACAGGATTCAAGGTACATTGCTCTTTCATTTTAAACTATGAGAAAAATGTGGTCAATTTGATTTCATACTTCAACGTCCTTCCGAAGCGGACGACGGGGTTTCGATTCCGATGACCGACAGCTTCTTACGAGCAACCCCACAAATCAACCCAAAATAATCGTCGACATAGACGATACCTGAAAACCTATTACGCGACCTGATGCTGCCTAATGTCGCTTACCTCTGCTTGCTTCTGCTTGCTTTGAAACCTTGATTGTTTTAGGCTTATCTATATGGCCATATGTCTATGACCGGGTTCAAATTTTGTAATTAATCTCATATATAATGAAAATTTTCAGAAAATTTTTTAACTTCACACATTCTTTTTTCTACTTTTAGATTCAAAAATTCCATTAAATTAAAACAAAACTCACACATAAAATGAGTAATCCTTTTCACCAAAACAAATTAAAATTTACTTTAATGGATACTCTATTTTGTTCTTATTCAAGCTAAACTTCAGCCCACTATCGTTTCTTTCTATCGTCTGCAGAAAAATGTCAGGACAGAGCCTGATCTTTGCCTTCCAGGACGACTGGAACCTCGCACTGAATGAAGAAATGACGCCATAAGGAGGTGTCATAGATTTTGACATGGATTTCAACCAGATTGATATGGACTACGACGGTCCTCTAATGGACATAGTCAGCAATGAAGAAAAGAATGGACTACCCTCACTGTTGAGGGTGACCACTCATAACAACGTGTCAGCTAAGGGTAAAAACGTGATAGCAGAACAAGATTTGATGGAGGGGCCCAGCCGACTTCCCTCCATGATAGCTACTCCGGCGAAGGGCTTAATAGTTGCCCACAGTGAACAACTACCAAATACTCCACTACACAGAACGCAATGCAGAAATGCAAGCTAAAAGAAACAAAGAGACTTTCTGCGACAGGAGCGTAAGCGCCAAAGAAAAGTTGGCGGTTTTCTTACCCTAATTCCTGAGGGACATATCTACGATCCAGATCTGAAAGAGACTTCTGCCAGCCTGCCCACTACAGATGAAGAATCAGGATTTCTGACAGGATCAGATGTACACTCGGTCCCAGATATCTTGTGCAGAGGTTGCCCAACATGCAACGTTGAGGTACCAGCCATGACATCAGTCACGGGCGCATTTGTAGAATGCCCGGACTGCAACGTTTTACATCTTCAGCGTTTCAGTACCTTAGAAGAATACACTACAAGCACCAACGAGTCTCAGACTCCAGATTTTGTGGTAAACAAGCCGTATGTCCCACTGGGGACGGATCAATGCGCACCGCAGAGCCCAGGATCATACATCCCGCTTGAGGCCTGAATCTCATGTTCCAGATCGGCCAACACTGGTTTGGATTCCCGCCGAGGCTCGGAGGAAAGAACACCCCAGACAACTGTCAACTCCCGGAATGGTAGAATACTACAAAATAAGCAAGGTAAACAAAAGAGAATTTGAGTTCTATGAAGAGGTTCAAGGAAAGTTTATCAACATATTGGAAGGCCTGGAACTATATACCAAAGTTTTCTCTGAAATTGATGAAAGAAGCACCCTGGACTGCATCTTAGATTTCAGAGATAGAGGTCGAGCAGGCCTTCTCATGGAAAGAACATACTCCGAGCCAAAGAAATTAATGCGGGGAAAGGGAAGAATCACCATCCATTGTGGATGTTGCTACAATTTGACAAACGACAGACAGGGGATTCTGCCTGGGTTACTCAGATACGACCAAGTGGATCCGTTACCACCAATGATAAAGTGGATGATAAAGAGAATGGTGAAGTGGAATATCCTACCCGCCACTTGCATTCTTAACAATTGCATCATCAACATTTATGAAGAAGGTGACTGCATTCCTCCGCACATTGACTATCATGACTTTGTGACGCCTTTCTGCATGGTCTCGTTCATGAGTAAGAGCAATATTTTGTTTGGAAAAGAAATCGATATAATCGGCCGTGGTGAATTCAGAGGAGCCGTGTAGATTCCTCTTCCAGTTGGTTCAGTGCTTGTTCTCAAGGGCAACGATGCAGACATTGCCAAACACTGCATTCCAGGAGTACAACACCGTAGGGTGTCCATGACCTTCCGCAGAATGGATGACAGTAAGATACCATATGAATTCCAGGAAGTCCCGGAGTTGGAAGAACTGTTTCCTTACGAGCTATGAGAAGGTTGTACCTCTGAATACATGCGAAGGGACTCTTATCCTGGAGCATGACTCAGAATGTCTGCTTGATCAGGAGCTCTATATACCAAGCGCAGAGGATTCACTTGCTATCTTTTAACAAGCATGACATGTATCTGATGTAATCAGTCTATGATGTACTCATATCTTGAGATGGCTCTCAATGCATTTCAGCATGTATTACATGATGTACTTCTTTGAGGCATTAGCCTATATTTGATCTGTAGCATCTTTATTGAAGCAAATTAATGGAAAATTGAGGCATTAGCCTGTGTTTGATCTGTAGCATCTTTATTGAAGCAGATTAATGGAAATTTTCTCAAGTTGTGCCTTTTTGTCAATTGCCTCGCATTAGCCTATATTTGATCTGTAGCATCTTTATTGAAGTAGATTAATGGAAATTTCTCTCAAGTTGTGCCTTTTTTTCAATTGCCTTTTTGTGCGATGGGTGAAAGCCACGAACCATGCAATGGTTCAGAGTTCCAATGAACAAAGAACGAAATGACAAATTTTTAACAGTAAATAAAACACAAATAAAAGATAATTGTAATAAATAAATAACAAAACAAATTTATTTTGGAAATCAACCAATTGAAATTAAAACTCTAAACAAACACATTTTTGAAAAATCAATTGTGATGAAAACAACAAGAAAATAAAACAAACATGTTGAGTGGATACTTCCATTTTCAGAATTTCCTACTCTTTGTGCGCGCAATAAAACCATCGTTATCTACACTAACTCTCTACACATCCTTGCAGAATTTCACATTCTGCACAAAACTCCACGAAGCTCTACAAATCTTCTTCAAGATCAACATTTCCACATGACACACTACCGCAAGTTCAACATCACAAGCTCTTTGTAAATTTCATGTCACATCTACAAATCAGTACCTAAATTTTGATTCTCACATCTTTGAATTGATACTTACATTTCAATTCTCATATCTTTGAATTGATACTTACATTTCAATTCTTTCATCTTTAAATTAATATTTACATTTCAGTTCTCACATTTCAAGATCGATACTTAAATATTGACTCTCCTCTTAAAACGGATACATTTCAATTCCCATTTCTGAATCAGTCCTAAATTTGTGATTCTTTATATTTGAAGACGGACTTTACATTCCGACACCTTCTTTTGAGAATTGACTTACATTTTAATTCTCATTTCTGAATCAGTCCTAAATTTCTGATTCTTTATATTTGAAGCCGGACCTTACATTCCGACACCTTCTTTTGAGAATTGACTTAAATTTCAATTCTCGTTTCCGAATCAGTCCTAAATTTTTGATTCTTTACATTTGAGGCCAGACCTTACATTCCGACACCTTCTTTTGAGAATTGACTTACCTTTCAATTCTCGTTTCCGACTCAGTCCTAAATTTCTGATTCTTTACATTTGAGGTCGGTCCTTACATTCTGACACTTTCTTTTGAGAATTAACCTACATTTCAATCCTCATTTCGGAATCAGTCCTAAATTTCTGATTCTTTACATTTGAGATCGGTCCTTACATTCTCTCACATTCTTTTGAGAATTGACCTACATTTCAATCCTCATTTCTGAATCAGTCTTAAATTTCTGATTCCTTACATTTGAGGTCAGTCCTTACATTCTGACACCTTCTTTTGAGAATTGACTTACATTTTAATTCTCGTTTCCGAATCAGTCCTAAGTTTTTGAATCTTTACATTTGTGGTTGGACTGTACATTCTGACACCTTTTGAGAATTGACTTACATTTCAATTCTCATTTCTGAATCAGCCCTAAATTTTTGATTCTTTATATTTGAAGCCGGACTTTACATTCTGACACTTTCTTTTGAGAATTGACCTACTTTTCAATTCTCATGTCCGAATTAGTCCTAAATTTTTGATTCTTTACATTTGAGGTCGGACCTTACATTACGACACTCTTTTTTGGGAATTAACCTACATTTCAATTCTCATTCCTGAATCAATCCAAAATTTCTGACTCTTTACATTCGAGGTCGGTCCTTACACTCTGAATCTCCCTCTTTTTGAATTGATATTTGAATCTCAATTCCTACCTCAGGGTCAACAGTTACATTTTGACTCCCATCCTTTGGAAATCTTTGAAATTTTCATAACTCAAAATTCACTCTCCGATCTCCAGCGAGAGTCCCTACTTCTCGGCTTGATTAAGCACACAAACTGCTAATTCTCAAGCAGAAACAAATCACACACACAACTCTACACGTACTTCTGGGTCGGCTGACTTAGGAGTTTATATTGGTTTTGTTGATCTCATCGGTCAACGCCAATACGCGTGGTGTGCTTGCCCAGCACACCATACCTATTAGGGGTCCATTTGTTGACCTCATTTTTTCTTGAGGTTTAGTTTGTCCCATTTAATAGCCTAGGGTCTAGCCATAGAACTTTTCCTGTTGACTATTCCTAGAAAACTATATTTGGAACCCTCACCATTAGAAATTCTACCCTCTTCTTTACTCAACTTGAACTTCCACATATTGCCCTTAACCTCTAAGTACTTAGTAGGTGGGGTCACTGTGAGGGCAACTCAAGATGAGTCACCCTTAGGATTGCTGGACCTTAGGGTTGACCCTGGGTGTTGGTCTGGAGCTAAGGCATTCACTACACTCACTACACTCATCTACACTCACAATCACTCACAACCCTGAACTCAAATCTCTAGCCTAGATCCCTTGATCTTTTGGGATACTCATGTAGATGGTCCCCTAAACCTACTAGCACCTAAGGTTATAGTTTAGCTAAGACCATTATGTAGAGGACCCAAAATGGGGTTTCCATTGGTCCATGGCTTATTGGTGACGTTTGGTACCTCAAATCTACCAAAATACCCATCTTGGCCTTTTACCCCTAAAACACTTCCAAATTACCAAAATACCCCTCTTTGACCCAAAATTCCAAAAATTCCAAAAATTCTCAGAAAATCCCAATAAATCCCAAATATTCTTAATTTCATTTCTTTCAACTACCACATGACCGAATTTGGCCAATTTGACCATCTTTAACCAACATCCTCAAATTGCCCTATAAAGACCCAAATTTCCCCAAATCCAACTCAAATGTCCATCAATTTGATCTCAATTCCAATCCTAAACCCAAAATCACTTTTGATATGATGAAACTAAACCAAATCCAAGCTCAATTTGGTCCATGATTTGAGCCCAATTTTGATTTCGGTCAAAACCCCAATTTTGACCATATGACCTAATCTCACCAAATTGAACACATAGCGTAGTCAATTGGCCTCAAATAATGTTGATAAATCTATAAAACATTCCTATACATCAAAATCAACCATCAATTGACATTTTTGAAGCCTCAAATCCATTTGATTTTGGCCTAAATCCAAAATTCCTAAATTTAGCCCCAAATTG
>JXCR01065242.1:470240-498053 GCA_002079205.1 Phalaenopsis hybrid cultivar
TTTAAATAGAAAAATAGGGGTATTTTCTTATTTATTTAATCCCCAAAACATCAAAAATACATAACTTTGTGTAGAAAAATCACAAAAATAAAATAAAAAAGTCGGCTTGCTTAGTGAACAGAGGAGAATAATGTGGAATATTTTTCAAGTCCATTTGATGCATAAAATATTTTTTTTAATTAATTACTATTTGGAATCATTTGATTCTCCATGCATTCTGACACATCACCTTGGCTTGAAATTTTGACATGTTGTAGCCTCTGTAGGGGGGAACATTCTCTGATTTTTCCAAAGTAAGATGAGGTCCCTATATAGAGATCCATATTTTTCAATTTATTTCACATTATTTACTTAAAGTAATTATGGAAATTTGCATATTGGTTATGAAATCCTAAGAAAATTTTAGAAGGTGCACTATGACCAGAGAAACCTTTGGAAATAATTTCATGGGTCAAGTCATTTAAAACATTCTTAAATTTTTCAAATACCAAATCACTAAGATGATTAATTTTGAAAAATATAAACATTTAAATGACTTTATTTTTTATCTCCACTCTAGTTTATGATCCAGAGGACTCATCATAAAAGTTTCGAAATATTTTGAGGTCATTTAATAACTTAAATTGATTTTTAAAGATAAATTCCACTCTTAATACTTAAATGATTTTTTTTAAAAAAAATCAAAATATAACTCGAAAAATTATGAATCTTAGTTTTTTGAGTTCTCTGTGATCAAGGGTATTTTCTAAAAATAAAATGGTATTTAAAATAAAAACTTGATTTTTAGACTATTCTAAATATTTAAATAATTAAAAATTCATAAAAATCACAAAAATGATAAAAATCATGGAAATGTTCCAAATTGTTTCCTAATTACTTAGAAATAATTAGAATATTTTTCCTGATTTTCTAAATAAAGATATTGAATTTCAAAACTTAAAAAATAATTTTTAAAAGGCTAAAAATGAGTTTTTACTAAAATAATCCCAACAAATCAAGGAAAAATCAGAAAAATATAAACTTTGCTCTTCTGAGTTCTCTGACCTTAGGGAGATTTTTCAAAAATATAAAACTTAATTTTCACTATGAGTTCTCTGACCTTAGGGAGATTTTTCAAAAATATAAAACTTAATTTTCACCACCTAAAAGATTTTATTTTTAATAAATAGCCCAGAACTTAAAATAATTATAGTAAACCACAAAGAATTCAAACAATTGTGAAATTTGTTACAAAGGCTCCTCTAAGTTATTCCTACCTCCAGTAAAAATTTCAAGGGATTAAAACTTACCTTGGTGAAGTTAAGAATTTTCTTTGAAAAATCCTATTTTTGCATTAAAATAATTATATAAATTAAATTAAATTTTAAAAAAACATATTTTCTCCTCTGATGTCTTAATGGACCCATGAATGAGGCAGGATAAAAATTTCAAAGTCATTTGAATTGAATTTACCAAATTATGATGCGTTTGAGCCTTAGGGGCAAATGTGTAATTTTAGAAATCTTGCCTTAATTAACATTTAGGCTTAATTCAAGGTGGGGGATGGGTAACCTCTAATATTAATCAATTCACTTGATGTTTGAAACACAAAGGGGTTAATTGGTAGAATCAATCTCACTTTCTTAATTAAGATTGATAAATTTCTAAATTATTAAAATTTGGAAGTTTATTCCAATCTCATTTTCTAAATTAAGATTAATAAATTTCTAAATTATTAAAATTTGGAAGTTTATTAAAATTAAATGATCCTAGACTTAGGGGTATGACTTTTGAAGTCAATAATTAATAAATTTTATATCCCTATATTGATATTCAAATAAAATTCAAGTCATGAATCATGAACACTTAAAACTTAACCTTTTTAAAACTAATTAAGACACTCATCTAGGTCTTAAGGGCTTAGTGGTACTTAAGCTAAATCAAAATTGACTAAATGAGGATTAGAGAAATAAACATAATTAAATCAAACATCCTTAAAACACCACTAAGCCCAATTAGGTTTAAAAATTTGGCTAAGTGTTCAAATTACACTGACTTGCCTCTTTAAGGGCACACCACTAAGCCCAATTAGGATTAAAATTTGGCTAAGTGTTCAAATTACACTAACTTGCCCGTCCTTGAAACACCACTAAGCCCAATTAGGTTTGAAATTTGGCTAAGTGTTCAAATTACACTAACTTGCCCCTTCATGGTTTCACCCACATAATTTTCAAAATTGAATGATAAGTGATAATTACCATATTCTTAGGGATAGTTGGGACATCAATGTTCACTGAGCAATAAGGGTATTTACAGGATGAACCATTAAGCAACATAATGAGTTTAAATGGACTCAAGGCTTTTAACTATTCATGAGAGAGAGGCATAGACTTGCTTCCGTCTCCTAACTTGTTGGATACCTCAGAGGCCTATTAAACTTAATATTTCTCGCTTAATGGAATCATCCTTAATTAAATTTTTAAGGTCTCAACATGATACAACATAGAGTTAGGAAACCCCTCAGAACTCTACTTTTCCTGCTTTTCATAAATGCCCTCACATGCAATTTCAAGTTTCAGGTGGTGGAACGAGAAGACTCGCCAGGTACACTTTTACAGTTTTCAGCTTGTCTTTTTGTACTTTCATGTTGTACTTCTATACCTGCAAATTTGCATGCTAAACAACGATATCACCCTACATATAAATTAAAACCATCAGGATAGCCACAAAACCATAACCATAACTAAAACTAAAATCAACCAAGATAAAATTCACTGCCACAACATACAAAATATAAAATAACTCAAAATTTAATCACAAACATCACATAAAACTACAATTACAACTAAATTAAGACGTCTCTGATGATCGGGAATCCCTCGGAGGAGGTAACCTACGGTTGCTAACGAGGCTTCCAATGGTTTAAATGAAATCAAAATTTAATCACAAACATCACATAAAACTACAACTTCAACTAAATTAAGATGTCTCTATCGATGAGAATCCCTTAGAGGAGGTAACCTACAGTTGCTAACAAGGCTTCCCACGGTTTAAATTAAATTATGGAACTCAGGGAAACCTACGGTTGCTAACGAGGCTTCCCACGGTTTAAATGAAATTATGGAGCTGATTAAGTTGGGTTTAGTAAGTTCATTTGGACTGAGTGAATCCCACAACTTCAACTAAATTAAGATGTCTCTATCGGATGATCGGGAATCCCTCGGAGGAGGTAGAGGCTTCTCACGATTTAAATGAAATTATGGAACTCATTAAGTTGGGTTTAGTAAGTTTACGGTTGCTAACGAGGCTTCCCACGGTTTAAATGAAATTATGGAACTCATTAAGTTGGGGTAAATTGCAACTAAATTAAGATGTCTCTATCAGATGATCGGGAATCCCTCGGAGGAGGTAACCTTGGTTGCTAACGAGGCTTCCCACAGTTTAAATGAAATTATGGAACTCATTAAGTTGGGTTTCATAAGTTGCTAACGAGGCTTCCCAAGGTTTAAATGAAATTATGGAACTCATTAAGTTGAGTTTAGTACACAACTTCAACTAAATTAAGATGTCTCTATCGGATAGAATCCCTTAGAGGAGGTAACCTACAGTTGCTAACAAGGCTTCCCACGGTTTAAATTAAATTATGGAACTCAGGGAAACCTACGGTTGCTAACGAGGCTTCCCACGGTTTAAATGAAATTATGGAGCTGATTAAGTTGGGTTTAGTAAGTTCATTTGGACTGAGTGAATCCCACAACTTCAACTAAATTAAGATGTCTCTATCGGATGATCGGGAATCCCTCGGAGGAGGTAGAGGCTTCTCACGATTTAAATAAAATTATGGAACACATTAAGTTGGGTTTGATAAGTTCATTTGTAGTAAGTGAATCAAATAGAAAATAGTGATGTCGGGACAAGGGAACCATAGGATCCTAACCGTTATCGCTCTAATTAACATTAATATGCCCTCATAAAATTTAAAGAACTTCAACCATAGGGTCACCTGATTTGATATTATACTGACACATTAGATAACTCAAACTCGTCGCGGAAGGAGCTTGGAGCTAGCATGGTGGACAGTACGACCATTTTCAACAGCAAAACTTGTCTTCCCCAGCTAAACCAATCTTTCTCCCTTAAACTTAAACAACAAAGCCATAGGACTTTGAGGTCGCTTGCTTGTGCAACGTAAATCCTCACCTTATCTTTAGGCCTTTACTTAGCCCTGCTATACAATATGAGCCCTAACTCATCTTAGGATTCTGAGGTTGTCGTTTTGTCACGACCTAAATCCTCACATCGTCCAGGCTATTTTTGTGATCATTTCACACGAATGTAAGCCCTAACTAATAAAATTGGCAGGATGAAACACCTAAATATTTCTCCTCAAAAGTAAAGCCAAACATTAGGATAACTTGGGAAGCCACTGAGGTTCCCTAGTCGTTCCTTTGGATTCTACAATAAAATGTTCCAAATTTGAATCAATCGCCTTTCACACCTCTGCATCCGATTTCGTTGAAGAGTCCTACCCTTTGAAGTTCCTTGAAGATAATATTTCTTGATTTTTATCGAGAGTTTTCTTAGGTGGCTTTGGTCATTTAAGATGTAATTAACTATAAGGGCTTGCCCTTATAGGAAGCATGTCCGAACCAAGCTTAATATAAACCCTATTTAATCCTTTATATTAAATAGGGGAACTTGTCGGCAAATACAAAGGTTTTGCAGACCAAACGGACGTCATACTTTTCCTAGTTTATTTGAATGAGCCTCATCCTCAATTCTTGTGTTTACCCTTTGGGATAGATTCAAGATTTCAGGTACAATGCTCCTTCATTTTAAACTATGAAAAATATGAGGTTAGTTTGATTTCATACTTCAACGTCCTTCCAAAGCGGGCGACGGGATTTCAGTTCCAGTGACCGACAGCTTCTTATGGGCAACCCCACAAACCCAACCTGAAATAATCACCGACAGGTCTGTGGAGACAAGAGGAGCAATACAGCTTTTAGGTGTTTCCAGCATATCATTCAAATTCCCAGTAGGAGGGGGGTCTACACCAATTAAGCCTTCTGGGGAAATAGGTTGGGTGTGCCTTTCCTGATTTTCCACTATCTTCTTTGGAGGAGGGTGGAGCCTAAAGCATCTATCTTTGGTGTGGCCAAACATCCTGCAATGATGGCAATGGTATGGCTTCTGTTCAAGCTTCACTGATTGTCAGAAACCCTCCTTGTCATTACCAATCCAAATTCTATTGATTTCAGGGAGAGTAACATCTCTCTCAATGAGAATTCTGGCTAGGGCAGGTCTGGCCTTATTGTAGGTAGGAGCATCCACTTTCATAGGTCTCCCTATATCACATGTTATATTGAACAATGCATTAAGATTGAAGTACTGGATTAGAAGGCCAGGTAGTTTAAACCCTAGAGGAACTATAGGAGGTTCCTTACTAGGGTCAAAATAAGGATCCCATCTCAGAATTTTCATTGTGGTACCTCCAATTTAGATGGCTTGTTTTGCAAAGATTCTAGTATAGTCTTCCTCTCCAGAGAGTTGTATAAGTAGGTGTCTTCCATCAAGAAATCTAATTTGCCAATCACCATTAAATTTCAGAGATTCAAAGTAGTTTCTAACTAAGTCCATCTTAGGGTGGCCAACAAGAAATTTCCACACCAAGGTAAATTTAACTTGGTCATTGAGATTAATAATTTCTTGAGGTGAGAAATAGACAGCAGGTTCTCCATCCTTGGCACCTGAGGGGTGAATGCAAGGGCTGTTGCCCTTTCCTGCTGCAGTGTCATGAAATTTCTGTGGGAATATTAAATGTTCAGGATCATTGAGGGAGGCAGTAAATTTGCCAACCACAACAACATAAGTAACTTTTGCTCATTGAACATCAGTGTCTAAGTTGATAGGAGTAGCCATACTCCCAAGAACACTGACTAGGGAACAAAGAGCTATGGAATCAAAGAAAAGTAGGACCAAATTCAAGCAGAACAAGTCCACCTGTTAGCAACCTCTAACACAACAATGCCAAACACAAGAAAAGGGAGGGAGGCCGCCACAAAAGCAAACGAGTACCAAAAAATAACAGATAAAACAAAAGAAAAAAGGAATGATAACATAAAACAGATAGTCTCCACTGGAACAGTAAAAAGCCACCAGCCAGGAAAAACCAATGAAACAGTAAAAGAACCACAACAGCCTAAGAAAGGAGTGATGGAGATAAACTTCAAAGTGTAGGAGGAGGAGAAAAAAGCACCTTGAAGAAAGAAACAGCCAGACCTCCCCCAGGAACACCTCCAGCAGCTCACCATGCTGCCAGAAACCCTAGCAGAGCACTTCCCTCCTCAGCCGCCAGCATCCTGATCTACAAAAAAATTAGAAGGTAGTAAAGTAAGGGAGAGCCATATTATCTCCATTAAGTAAGAAGGATAACTGTGAAGTTGGAGCATTTCCAACATAAATCTGCTCTGTGTTCCTTCTAAAGGAGGCAAGCCAATGAGCAGGACAGTTGCCCTCCCTAGGAATGTGATTAAATTCCACCCTACAACATTGCAACAATACTTTCAGTTGGCTATTCCACATGAGTAAGTTCCAAGGAGGAGCTTCTTCATTAATCAAAATGTTGACGCAAACGGTAGAGTCAGTTCTACAATCAAGGGGCCCATATGACATTGATGTGAAATTTTGATGGCCCAGTAGATTTCTCTGAATTTTGCCTCCAAAGCATCAAGAGCCACTATAAGAGCAGTGAAGTATAAAATACATTTGCCAAGGGAGTTCCCCAAGACTCCCCCAACACTAGCATTACATTTTGATAAACTACCATCAGTGTTTACCTTCAGCCAGCCATGAATAAGGGGCTCCAAAAAACTAATCTGGATTTGTGTGTATGAAAATTAGTCTTATTGGGGGTACAATCCTTGAACACATTTGGGAACATATGATACTTAATCTATTTCTGAATGTATGAAGTACAGATGAAGATCACATATTTTATCCTAGAGCAGTGATCCTCAAACTTAACTTAATTTCTGCACATCCATATAAACCAAGCAACCAAAAAAGGGATCACCAATAGATTATTATTCTACCAATCCTCCCAATAGATAATAAATTTGAACCAACTTAAGTTGCAAGTGTCATTTCTAAGGTGGTCAAGAAGCCCTGACAAGATTCTTTGAGAGAAATCATAGGTGAAAAATAGATGATCAAATGATTCTTTAGCAACATTACATAAATGGTAGATTGTGGCCTTCTCAACCCTTTCATCTTTAAGATATCATCAGTAGGAAGTAAGTAATTCCAAAGTCTCCAACTAAAGAATGACATAAAAGGAGTTTGCAGGTTGCCCCAAATGGCCTTACCCCATGCCACCTGATTCCAGTGGAAAAATTGAAGGTAAATGTATGCAGACAGCTTCTGAGATTTGGCTTGTTTAGTAAAATTTTTTTCTTTTTCATTAGATTAAAATGGAGTATCCTTTGCCCATCTAACATGTTCACTATACAATACATTATTGATCATCCTGCAGTTCCAATGATCCTCAAACCAGTAATCTTTGACTGGATTGTTAAAGTTGGGGTTGGGGACATGGCACTGAAGCTTCTCTCCATTGCTAACCCAATGATCCAACCAAAAATTAACTTGTCGTTCTCCCAGCTCCCATAGAAAAATCTCTTTTGCCTAATTTCTAATACTCAAGATTTTGGACCACATCCTAGAATCTCACAATTTTTTGTATACCAGGATATGATGCATAAATCTGCAATACTTCCCCATCAGAAATATGGCCCAAAGACTGTACAGGGCCCTAAATCTAATCCACAACATTCAAAGGTTGATAAAGCTCAGATGTTGAAAGTCTTTGAAACCTAACCCTCTAGCTTACAAAGGCTCGCACACCTTCTGCCAAGGATGTTAGTGGTACTGTTTCTTTTGTCCAGACCAAAGAAATTTGTTGAAAATTCTTCCAATTGCTACTTGTGTACCCTTCTGCATAGTAAACATTTGAAGGGCATATGAAGGCATGGCAGTCAGAATTCTCCTCGAAAGAGTGATCCTCCCTCCATTTGATAGAAAAGAGTTAGTCTAACAATCAAGCTGAGACTTGATTTGTTCAATAACGTCTTGAAATTGGATTTATCTAGTTTTTCCTTTAAGTAATTGAACACCAAGATACTTGATAGGAAGATTGACATGACTGAACCCAGTGCAATCAGAAATCCAATGTTATGCTTGATCTGAGGACTAGAGTTAGTACTAATAAGGAATTGACATTTTTATGATTAAGATCCATACCTGAAGCTTGCTAAAAGTGTAGAAGGCCTTCGTAAAGCTTCCTGACAGTATTTTTGGAGGCATTTGAGAATATGATGATATCATCTGCATAAGCTAAATGGCTAATTATAATGTTGGAGCTATGATAGTAAACCAATTAAGGTGAGGCAATAAGAAACTTGTTCAGCAATCTTGAGAAATAATCCAGAGCTAGGATGAAAATAGTAGGAGACAAGGGGTCTCCTTGTTTGATTCACCAAGAAGCATTGAAAAAACCATGGCATTTTCCATTAATCAAAACTGAGTGAGCATTACACTTCAGTCATTTGTGAATCAGATGAATGAACTCATCATTAAAACTTCTAGCAGATAAAGTATCTAGAATGAAGTCTCAATTGATTGTGTCATAAGCATTACTTATATCAAGTTTGAAAATAACATTTTCCTCTCTGCATTTCCTATCAAGATCCAATATAAGTTTCTGGGTAAGCAAGATATTGTTAGTAATATTCTCCCTTTTATAAAAGCAACTTGATTATCACTGATGAGGTTCTGAAGATGTGGCTAAAGCCTAAAAACAATAATTTTACTAATCAATTTGGAAATCACATTAGTAGAATTATAGGCCTGTAATCCCCCCAGCTTTTACTGTTATGATTCTTAGGTATCAAGCTAATAATAGAAGCATTGAAGTATCTAAGGGGATCCACTCCATGGAAGAAGTTTTGAAAAACATGTACAATATCCTACTAGTCCCGCCCCAAGTGACTTTATAGAATGTTGAAGTATGCCCATCTAGGCCAGTAGCCTTTTGGCCATCAATAGAATCTAAATCAAGCTTAATCTCTTCCTCCAAAGGAATACTGGTCAGATTGTCAGAAAAAAAGGTCTGTCTCAATTGGAGTTTTATCAGTTTGTTTGTCGGTAAACAGATTATGGAAGTACTGAACAACATCATAAGCAATCATTAATAAGTTTTTAACCAGTAGAATTGGTGATGTTTATGATCATATTGCATTCCCTCCTGCAATTAATACAGGCATGGTAAAATCTAGTATTTCTGTCTCCATCAATAAATTTAGAAACAGCTACATTATGCTTTAGAAAACTCTCATGATAGTTAATTTGTTAAAGAAGTCTCTCATTGGCTTGATGTACTTCATATTTAGTACTTAGACCCATTTGGAGTCCCTCTTCAAGTCTGTATACTACTTGAGTAGCATCAAGATTCTCATTAAAATTGCCAAACCTTTCTCAATTCCATCTTCTAAGGTGTAAGGCCATTTTGTTTTGCAGTTTACACAATCTAATCCAAGGATTTTCCTCATTTTCATAATCCCATGTTTTTTCAATTTCCTGGAGAAACACTGGATGTAAGGTCCACAGGTTCTGAAATCTAATTGGAGTACTAGCAGGTCTGATAGAGTTCTGTATAGAG
The DNA here is from genome assembly GCA_002079205.1 of Phalaenopsis hybrid cultivar. Lineage (NCBI taxonomy): Eukaryota > Viridiplantae > Streptophyta > Magnoliopsida > Asparagales > Orchidaceae > Phalaenopsis > Phalaenopsis hybrid cultivar. The sequence goes on from JXCR01065242.1 coordinate 479,938, forward strand.
CAACGAATTGGTCTAGGGTCTGAATCAGCCATAGCAAGGTGGGTGAAAATAGTACATGGAAAGGTTTGAAACCAAAGAGAATTGCCAAGTAATTTGTCTAGTCTTTCCCAAAGAGTACCCCTCCTCCAAGTGAATTTAGTCCCTCCAAGTGAATCCCAGATTTAACAATTTCATCCATACTGCTGGCCTATTTTGCCCCTATTGTAGAAGGCAAAGGGGCATTACCCCCTCTTTTTTCAGTGGGGGAGGTAATGCAATTAAATTCCCAACCCAAGATCCAAAAGGAATTTATAGACTGTCCCAGTTGCAACAGATCATGCCACAAAGTTTGCTGATGGCTAGGCAAATAGCTGGCATAAATAAAGGTAGCATATCCCACCTGTGCTCCAATAGAAAATTGGATATGAATAAATTGTGGGTGATCAAGTAGCATAGTGCACTAAATTTTAGAATTGACAAAGAGCCAGATTTTATTGTTAGAATTGGCATAGTAAGTGAATTTAGCAAAATTTTTTGTAATATTTTGAGGATATTTTGTAACCATGGGCTTAAGTATTGCAAAGCACCAAATCTTATGAGTTTTAATGAGATATTTCAATCTCTTTAATGAAGAGGGGTGAGCCACTCATTTTATATTCCAACATAAAAATTTAATCATTGAGAAAAGGTCCTCCCCTTTCCTCTAGTTCTAGGATGGTGTTCCACATGGACAGTGCAAGGTCCATCCAAGGTTTGTTTAGCCTTCAACCTGCCTTTCTTTTTATTATTTCATTTTTGAACCTGCCATTCTTCTGTTAATACTTCTGTCAGAGTATTGAGTGTTGGATCATCTATTTTGTGTGGATTAATAGCAAAGAAACTGTCATGTGTGATATCATTCTCCAACAGTCTTTTTCCAGCAAAAGAATCTTTATCATTAATGTCCATCTGAACTATCACTATAGTGTTAGGCAGGATATTCATAGTGGGAGTAGCATTAGCATTTGGATCTGAAGTTACATCAACATTAGACCCTCTTCCCCCATCCTTTTGTACTGCTTCTAATAACCTATATGCAGTAGCTTTGTCCACTGAAGTCTTCTTTCTAGAAGGTGGATGAAGTCTGTAGCACTTCTCCAAGTTGTGTCCAAACATTTTACAATGTGGACAATAAATGGGTCTTTGTTCCATCACAATCCTTTGCCAAAACCCCTCATCTTCAGTTCTAATCCAAACTCTTTCAATATCATGGAGTTTTATATTCCTCTCTACAAGGACTCTAGCTCCTATATGCCTTACCATATTATAAGTTGGGACATCAACTTTCAGAGGACATCCAAGAATTCTACTAATGCTAAAGAATACATTTTGATGGCAATACTATTTGGGGAGATTGAGGAATTTGAACCACATAAGAACAATTGAAGGTTCCTTATTAGGATCAAACCCCGGTGTCGACTTCATCAGTTTCATATGAGCTCCCTTAATAATCAAAGTCTGCTTAGCAAAGACCCTTGCATAGTCTTTCTCAGTAAATAATGTAATTAACAGATGTCTACCATCCAATAAACCCAACCTCCATAAGCCAATCAGGTTTAACTCATCAAAGTATTTTCTTACAAGATCCATCTTGTATTATATAGATTTTAGTTTTCCTGGAAATAATCTCAATCTTTTATTATATAAAAAAACTTCTTCTTCAGGTTCAAACTTCTTCTTAATAATCTTCCGATCATGCCATATTTTCATTTTCTGTTTATATATTTTTTCATTATCATACGCTTTATTTCTAATCTCCTCAAGTTCATTGAGTTGTAATAATCTTTTCTTACCAGCATCCTTTAAATTAAAATTAAATTTTTTAATAGTCCAAAATGCTTTATGATCCAGTTCTACTGATAAATAGCATGTTTTTTTAAAAATAAGTCTATATGGGGACATTCCTATAGGAGACTTATAAGCAGTTCTATATGCCCATAATGCAGTATCTAATCTAGTAGACCAATCCAATTTATAAGGATTTACAATTTTTTTTCTAAAATTAGTTTTATTTCATGATTTGATATCTCTGCTAGACCGCTAATCTGAGAATGATAAACATTAGAGAATCTATGCATAATATCATATTTCTTAATTAATTTTTCAATTCTCTTATTCCTAAAATTAGATCTTCCATCAATAATAATTACCCTCGGCATTCCATATGTTGTAAAAGTATTCTTAATTAAAAATTTAGAAACACTCCGAGCATCATATCTTGGTACAATAATAGCTTCAATCCATTTGGGCATATAATCAACAATAAGTAATATATATAAATTTTTAAATGTGGGCATAAATGGTCCCATAAAATCTAATCCCCACACATCAAAAATTTCTTCTAATGTGTAATTTAGAGGAATTTCATTTCTTCTAGAAATATTTCATACTCGCTGACATCGATCACATATTTTAATATATTCATTAACATCTATAAAAAGAGTAGGCCAATAAAATCAAGTTTGCAAAATCTTATATGATATTATATTTGTTATAAAATGTCCTCCAAATTCAGAATCATGACATTTTTCAATTTTTTGTTGAGTTTCTTCATAAGACACACACCTTCTAATAATTAGATTTTTACACTATTTATATAAATATGAGTCATCCCAAAATAAGAATTTTGAATCATAAATAAATTTCCTTAGTTGTGGATTCTTAATATCAGGTGGTAGAGTATCACTTACAATATAGTTTACTATATCTTCATACTATGGTACATTCATTTCATCGACACTATATAACTGTTCATTAGAAAAATTTTCTAAAATTTAATTTGCAAAATTAGTTAATATTTTTATTTCTAATCTTGACAAATAATCAGCTATTTGATTATCATTTCCCTTTCTATCAACTACGGTAAAATCAAACACTTGCAAAAGAAGTATCTATCTAATTAATCTTGGTTTAGTAGCATTATTTTGCATCAAGTATTTAATAGCAGAAAGATCTGTATGCACTATACATTTAGTTCCAATTAAGTAAGGTCTAAATTTATCAAAGGCATAAACAATAGCTAATAACTCTCTTTCAGTAGTAGTGTAATTAATTTGAGCATCATTTAGAGTTTTACTAGCATAATATATTACATTAAAAACTTTATTGTGTCTTTGTCCTATAACAAACCCAATAGCATAATCACTAGCATCGCACATTATTTCAAATATTTTTTCCAAATTAGGTGGTACTATTATAGGTGCAGTGATAACTTTTTTTTTCAATAATATAAATGCTTATATGCATTCCTTGTTAAAATCAAATTTCGTGTCTTTTTCTAAAAGTTGCATAATAGCTTAGTTATTTTTGAAAAACAAATTTATGTAACTCCTGTAGAATCCAACATGTCCTAGAAAACTTCTTACCCCTTTTACATTAGTAGGGTGGTAATTTTTCAATAACTTGAATTTTTGCAGGAATTACATCCATATCATTTTCAAAAATTTTATGCTTAAGTACAATTCCTCGTGCAACCATAAATTGATATTTTTCCCAATTAGTACTAGGTTGATCCTTTCACATACTTCCAGAACTTTTTTCTAAATTATTTAAACATAAATCAAACGAAGTTTCAAATACATAAAAATCATCCATAAACACTATCATTCCATGTTCAATAAAATTGCTAAAAATTGACATCATACATCTTTGAAATGTTGCATGTCCATTGCATTGTCAAAACGACATTCTACGAAAAGCAAATATTTCATATGAGCTTGTAAGTGTTGTTTTTCTCTTGATCCTCTAGAGCAATTAGAATTTAGTGATAGCTAGTATATCAATCTAAAAAGAAATAATATTTGTTTCCAGCCAATCTACCCAACACTTGGTCTAGAAAGGGTCAAGGAAAGATATCTTTCCTTTTGGCCATATTTAACTTTCTATAGTCAATACAAATTCACCAACCAGTAACTTGTCTTATTGGAATTAATTCATTTTTCTCATTTTCTTCAACAGTCACTTCTCCATTCCTCGGAACATAGTGAATTGGACTTACCCAAGCACTTTCCGAAATAGGATATATAATTCCAACATCTAACCACTTTAAAATTTCTTTTTTTAACAACTTCTTTCATTATTGGGTTTAATCTCCTCTGAGGATCAGCTTTAGGTTCACATTACTTATCTAATTGAATTCTGTGCATACAAATAGAATGACTAGTTCCTTTAATATCTGCTAAAGTCTATCCAAAAGCCTTTTATATCTTTTCAACATCTCTATTCATTTTTGTTCTTGAATTTCAGTTAACTCAGAAGATACAAAAACAAGCAATGTAGATGACTCTCCCAAAAATACATATTTTAAATGGGCAGGTAATATTTTCAGTTCAAGTTCAGGTGGTCGAATATTTTGAGTAATAAGAGTTTTATTATTGTTTTCCAATAAGTCTAACATTTCAAATTTGCCCTGAATATAATCCAAATCTTCTTCTTCAATCTCGTCCTTATTTTTAAAAATTTCTCCTTGCCTCAATTTGACTTCAAATTCATTCTTAAATTATTCATTACTCAGATAATCAGTTACTTCCATCCTAAAACATTCATTATCTTTTTCTATTGCAGGATATTTTATAGTGTTTTCTATATTAAATATTACTTCTTGATCATTAACTCTCATTATTAAGTCTCCTTTTTGTACATCTACCACAGCTCACCCTGTTGCAAGAAATAGTCTCCCCAAAATAATAGGAATTTCTTTATCTTCCCCCATATTCAATATTATAAAGACTATAGGGAAAATAAATTTATCCACTTTTACTGACACATCTTCTATAACTCTTTTTGGATAAGTTATTGATCAATCAACTAACTAAAGAGTTATAGTAGTAAGGGAAATCTCTCCCAAATCTAAGAGTTTGAAAATAAATAAATGCATAAGATTGATACTCTCTCCTAAATCACATAAAGCTTTTCTAAAAAACTTTTCACCAACAACACAAGGTATAGTAAAACTACTAGTATCTTTTAATTTTTAAAAAGCTACACTCTTCTCTCAGTGCAATGGTCTCGTGATCTGTAAACATTCTTTTCTTGTTTAGTATATCCTTAAAAAATTTCACATAACTTGAGATTTGTTCCAAAGCTTCAACAAAAGGAATGTTTATCATTATCTTTTTAAGGATTTCCAAAAATTTTGTAAATTTTTTATCTTTATTCTTCTGCTTCAGTCTTTGTGGAAATGGAGGTGATGGTTTTTCTAAAGGACCTTGTGTTTGTTCATTTTCATTTTGTTCACTTTCCATTTCTTGCTTCTCTTCATCAACTTTGGTTTCTCTTTGGATCCTTGTTTCAACTTCTTTTCCACTTCATAATTGAATAGTAATTTGCTCCTTATTTTGATCTTTTGGATTAAATTCCACAGTACTCGAAAAAATTTCTAAAGGTCTATTACTAAGTGCAGTAGCAATATGTACTAATTGATTATCAATACTTATAATAGCTGCCCTTTGACTTTGTATTTGATTTCCCATGTTCAACATTACTTCCTCCATTGTCAACTTCTTTTCCTTACCTTGTGGGTTAGAGTTAGAGTTAAATCCAAGAGGATAATAATGTCGATAATTAGGATTTCCTTGGTTGTTCATATTTCTGGAAGGATTCACTCAATTGTTATAATTAATCCAACTAAAATTAAGGTGATTTTTCTATCGTAGGTTATAATAATTAGAATAGGGATTATTATTTCAATTATTTATAGCATTTAACGTTTCATAAGATGATTGAGTATCAATTATCTACCCTAATGAATTCTCCTCTAATGCTGGAGATATTTGAGAATAATTCACTCTAATTTGATCAATCTTTTTCAAAATAGCAGAAATTTGAAATAGACATTACATCAGAATCATGAATACTAGCTACTCTCTTAAGATTTACCCTTTCAAAGGGCCATTGAAAAATGTTAGTAGCCATTTCTTCGATTAAAGAGTGTGCTTCATCAAAAGGTTTTGACAATAATGATCTACCTGCAACAGCATCTATAATAGATCTAAGTGATCTTACTAATCCATTGTAAAAGGTTTGAATTATTAACCAATCTAGTAAAGCATGGTGTGGACATTACCTAAGAAGACCTTTAAATCTTTCTTAAGCTTCATATATTGATTCCCTTTCAAACTGACAAAAATATGTTATATCCTTTCTAGAATTAGCGGTTTTCACGGGTAGAAAATATTTAGTCAACAATTTTTGTGATAGTTCTCCCCAAGTTCTGATAGATCCTGATGTTAATGAATTTAGCCAAGCTTTGGCTTTATCCCTTAATGAAAAAGGAAAATTCTAAGCCTAACGGCATCATTAGACACTCTTTCATATTTAAAAATAGCATAAATCTCAAGAAAACTAGAAAGTTTTAAGTTAGAATCTTCAATAGAAGTTTCTCCAAACTAATTATTTTGTATCATTTGGATAATAGCAGGTTTAAGCTTAAATAAATTAGTAGCAGCATGACGATTTTGAATAATCAAGTTAATTTCATCTGCTGTAGGATTAGCATAATCTTTTAAAGGTCTTTATTGATTTTCATTAATTTGATTGTCTAAGTTATTCTCCATTTCATTTAAACTTTTAATTTCTTTCTGTTGTTTTTGAATTTTTCTAATAGCATGTTCTAATTCTGAATCGTAAGGTACTAAACCTTCAGATCCAATATTTCGCATAAACAAATATATTAAGCAAAGAAAAATATCTTAAAGATACTCTTAAATAAAAATATATATTTCTTTTTGGAATTTTTGCTTTTAAATTTTTTTTATATTTTTAAATTTCCTAATTTACCAAATCTATTTAATTTATCAATGCCTTCCCCGACAACGGCTCCAAAAACTTGATCCCGGATATTTTGTGTGGTATAGTTGTGCATAATATATATAGTTAACTCCGCTAAGTGATGTTGCTAAAAACTTGATGCTCTAAATATAACTAAGAAATTTAAGCAATTAATTTTTGGATTCTACAAAAGTAAACGTATCGTTATCAAGTAATAAAAGTACTTTCTATTTAAGTCTCAAATATCGATCCCATAGGGAAGGTTTAAATTTGAGATGATAAATTTACTAGGAATATCAAAGAAAGTAAAATAAAATTACTGTCAATAATTTTGAATGATAAGATATTAACAAAATTAAATTATTTAATTATTAGTAAAACTAAAATGCAAACTTTAAAACAGTAACTACTAAACTATTTAACTATGTTTATGTGATGAAGGTTTCTTATTTGAAAAAACATCTTTCCCGCTACAATGAGATTTTGGTAAAATGAGATGAGATAAATGGTTTAATATGTTTTGTGCCAAATAGGTGCAATTTTAATTCTCTACCCTGATACACAGTTATTGAATATCATTGGCTAATTCCAGGTTTAGTCCCTAAATTGGTGGCTAAGCGAGGAGGATACTGACTCCCACTCTAGAGCTCCCACATCCCTTCACCTGAAGGCTAACTCTCACTTTAGTTTTTAAACACTAAGACCAAATTGAGGATTTTAGTCTGTCACCGCAAATATTCTTCAATTCTATACCCAACAAATTATATTTCCCTATTTATTTGCACTTAATTCCATGAACAAATTTCTCCTTTATGGAATCAAATGTGATCCTCACTCTGTTGCAGAACTCATACTCCATTTCCTAGATAATATGCTTCACAACATATTTTAGCAATTCAATTGGCCAAATTGAAAAGTAAATTAAATTTAGAGTTAAAAAATCATTACAATTTATTTTATGTTTTAACACTTGCACATCCATATTATCTCTAAATTTCACAATATCTCAGAGTAGGGAGAAAGATAAAGAAAACTACTCATACTTCATGCAAAAGATACAACAAAACATAAATTTTATATATAAAAGAAAGTTCATACAACACTAATAATCAAATAATACTTATCTGAAAACTCTTTCTTAAAGCAAATCCCTTGTAGCCTTTCCTAGGAATTGTAGGAAGAAGATATCTCTCTCTTCTCTTAGAAAAGAATTCACACTTAGTCTCACCACAAAAACTCTAAACTCTTAAAGAAAACTAAATAATGGACTCCTGAATGGTGGTGGAATGAAGATGGAAAAAGTGTATAGACGTAAGGTATGGCAGTTGAAAGCAAGGAGCAATGAAGAGGAGCCCCTTTTTCTTGTCAATTTCGGCCCTAAATATAGCCTAGAGACGGTTCTCCAATGGGTGCATCCAAAAACTCTTCAAAAAGCATCCAGATTCATCAAATCTTCTAGAAATGGGGGATAAACCAACATTGGCGTCGTCGGCTCCATTGCTTTATTAATTTTGTTGCTCTTTGTGAAATGGCGTCGTCGGCGCTAAAGAAATTTCTAACTTCTCCATTTTGACTCCAAATTTCATACTTTTTGCTTCATATTTGCTCCAAGTCCTAAAAATCAACATAATGCAAGAAAACAATAAAAATATCTTCATATTAAAGTGCAATATCACAAAAAATGACTAAAAAATATGGGTCTAAAAATGCATTTATTTTTGGTGTATCAGTGTCCTTAGAACAAGCTTAAGCTATTAAGGACCTCATGCCCACAGATAAAGTTGGACCCGTATTGTTTTAAAAAAAATTAATTAGTAATTATGTTTTTTTTCCCAAACCTCATTAAAAAAGTTCAGATATCAAGCCAAACTCACTACTAAGCCCTTAACAATTTTAAGAGTAAATTTGTAATTATAAAATATTAATTTGAGCGGAATACATTCTTATAAAAAGATCTTACTATCATCTAATCACCAATTAGAGGCTCCAATTGAGTGAATTAATATCTTCTTATCTTAAGCCCACTACCTTAATATCATTCCACTAAATTAACTTCCATGTCATAATAATTTGTAAAATTACATTTTTACCCTTATCATGAAAAGATAGAAATTTTGTTTCTACGTTTCAAACCCTTGTGTTTTAAACATCTAAAAGAGTTCAATATGATAAAAATTAACAATTTACCCCTTTGTTGATCCTAAATTTTAAGTAAGGCATCAAAAATCCAAAATTACGAATTTGCCCCTAGAGCTCCCTACTTCATAACACATCAAATATAACTCAAATCACTTTAAAATTTTTAGATTACCCCTCCCATGAGTTAATTAAAATATCAGAGGAGAAAATGTGATTTCTCAAAATTTTATCTAGTTTAAATTTTTTTGACTAAAAAAAAGATATTAAATATTAAATTATTTAACAAATCAAAGTAATGTTTTTTGTTCATGAGAAAATTATTGGAGGGTCCCCTAGGTCAGAGGGCTAGTTGGAAAATTTTCATAATTTTAAAATTATATTTAATTATCATAATTAATTATTGATTTTTACTAATTTAATTAAATAGAAAAAATATTTTAATTTCAAAAATCACTGTTTATATTTTTATTAAATCTCCCTAAGTTCAAAGAACTCAAAGAAACCAACTTTTTGTTTTCAAAATTTCATTTTATTTATTATATCTATTTTAATGAAAAATTAAAGAAAATACATTTATGACATTTAAAAATACATAACTAAATCAGAAAAATTACAAAAAAAAAATATTTTAAAGGTTCCTAAGTGATCAGGGAACTGTTAGGAATACTTTTGGTCATTTACATATTTTGAATTTTTTAATCATTTTAATTATTTTTAACAAAAAATATAGGTCAATAATTAACTAATTATTTAAAAAAAAATTATTTTTCCTAACTGACCTGATCACAAGGAACTAAAAAAATCACTATCGATAATTTTTCAAATTATTGTTAATTTATTATATTATTTTAAATCCAAAAATACCATTTTACTTAGAAAATAGATTTTAATGCTCCAACTAAATCAAATAGTTTTCAAATTTTACAGTGGGTTAGAATGATTATTATTTACAATGCGGAATAACTTTTTGTTAATTTAGTAATATTATTCTATTTATTTTAATTTTAGTGAGTTTTAGACATTTAATTAACTATCAAAATATACAAATTCACTTGAATCTTTTTTATATTTTTCTAAGGATCATCTGACCAAAGGAAACCTACCAAATTAAATCCCATGACTTTTTAATTTATAATTTAGTTTATAAAATTATTTTAAGAAAAATGAGCAACTAGGCTTGAAAATTACGGTTTCAAAGATAGAGATGTTCTCTGACCTTGGAAAAAACAGAGAACATCCTTATTGATTAGAGGAATCAACCCCTAAAATTTCATGTCTTGGTGATTATTATTTAGCAAATTAAAATTAAAACATTAAAGAGCCTGTTTAATTAAATTAAAACAAAACACAAGCCAAATAATTTTAATTTTTGTTCTACATTGTTCTTCTCTTTCACTACGCAAGAGAGTATTTTTATTTTATTTTTATGATTTTTCTACACATAGATGTGGATTTTTTAAGTTTTTGAATTAACTTAAATAAAAAATGACTTTCCTACTAAATCTAGTCAGTGTCGCGTCATCCTAAGCACCTCCGAAGCTCTACGTGGAACTCCTCCACTCGACACTGCCATCTGACTCAGCGCCTCATCAGCATGTGCTTTATGTCTCGTTCTCTCATCCGACGTGATCTAGACCATCCAAACGATACACGCAGAAACGGAGGACATCCGTTTATCATCCCTGGTCATCTTAACACGAGAACCGCCCATAATAAAATGCTTCAATCTCGCTCAATACTCAACCTAATCACTCTGAGTTTGTTTCTACACCTTTTTGTTACTCAAGACAAACACATCTATATGGTTACATGCTCATGAATTTAAACTTCTCTTCATAATTGGTGAAACCAAGCAAAAAATTAGGGTTTTTGAAATATACCTTTGCCCAAGAGGTGACGACTTAATTGGGAGCTTTTGAAAGCTTCAATGAAGTCTGGAGAACCTCCTGGAAGTGTTGGTTTCCTCTAGTATAAGATCCAAGCATAATTTCATTCAAAGGGTGGTGCGACCTTCGTCAAAAGTTATGTTAGGGTGCTCAACAGAGGTGAGTTTTGAAAGAGAACTTTCTCTCTTTCTCTAGAAAGCTCCGAAGTGGTTTATATTGAAGTTTGAGTAGGTCTTGTGGAATGGCATAAAAAGGTTTAGATTTTGAACTCAAAATTTAGCTCAGGCAGTGAATCTCAGTATGGAAAAATGGTTGGAATGAAGTCAAGGCAGCTTGGAGAGGCTCTGGAAGCAAATTGACAGAGTTTCTTCAAGGATTTTGGCACCTTTGTAAGTTGGCCGATAATGGAGCTTTTTATATCCATGGCCAAGGGGAGGGCCTCGGGCTTTGATTGGCTGGTGCAAGAAGGCTGAGGTTGAGGGCTGAGCGGAGCAAGCTTCCAATGGGGAAGTGCCACAGTAGGTGGGTTCAATTTTTGGTTTAAAGGAGGGAAGGTCCCCTCAAATTTGAGCTTTCTAGTGACTAGCGGGGCTGGCCAGAGGTGAGGTGGTGGCTAGCTTGTTCAAGGGTCAAAGAAGTATTAAGTGTGATTACATTGGAGGTTTGATGGTTGATTGCATGATGAGAAGAGTTTAGCAAAAATGGGGGAGCATATCTCCTTAATTTGTGGGGCCATTGGTCCATGGCTCAATTCTTGGGTCTTTAATGATATGATTAGCATCCTAGGTGGCTAATCAGAGCAGGAGAGGATTAATATTGATTAATGCAAATGATTTGAGTCAATTTGGGGTTTGGGTTCAAAATTAGGGTTTTGGTTTGTACTTGGGTCTAGGTTAGGTTTGGGATGAGATTTGGGTCAAGTGATTGATCAAATTGGTGTGTATAATATTCATGAGAAATTTGGAAAAGGAATTGGTTGATTTTTAATTGATTTGGGGGATCAATTTAGTGGAATTTGGTTCATGGTCAGTTTTGGGGCATTTGGACTAGACTTGTGTTTGAATTGGGCTAAGGTTTAGATTTGGCTCAATTGATGGTTTGAATTGGTCCAAGGATTTGTAATGAAGAGTTTTGGATATCAATTGGATAGAAATTTTGGAGTTATGAGGTTCAATTGTGATATTTTGAATATTGGGGCAAAATTGGGGATTTTAATTTGGGCTTGAAAATTGGTTTTTAAATTGGCTTAATTTGGCTTGAATTTGGTTTCAATTAGGATTAGATATGATAAATTTGATTTATAATTGAATTTGGGTGAGTTTAAAGTCAATTTGGTGGAAATTGGGGGTGAACTCGAGAAATTAAGAATTTAGGGGTAATTTGGTGATTTGGGTCAAAAGGGGCAAATTTGGTCAAATTGGGCTCAATGGAGTGGTTTGAATTGATTTTGAGGAATTTTGCAGTGATTTTTAGGAATTTTTGTGAATTTTTGAAATTTTTTTTGTAATGGAGGGCAATTGGGTAATTTTGGGGATTTTGGGGGTATTTTGGTAATTTTAAAAATTTAGGGTGTCTTAGGTTGTTTGGATGGTTTAAAAGTGTTTGACATGATTTTTGGACAAAGTTGAGTTTTTTGGGTAATTTTGAAGATTTTAGGGTTTCAACTATAATTTGGTAATTATGGGTCACTTTAGAGGCAAAAGGCGAAAATTTGTTATTTTAATAAAATCGGGGTTTAATAAGATTCTACTCATAAAATTACCCTTCATGAGTCATGTGACCAAGGGAGACCCCACTTTCGATCCTCCATGTGGTGATCTTAGCCAAACCCTTGCCTAGAGCTAATGGTTTAGGGGACCATTCACATGAGTTTCCAAAAAGAGTAAGGAATCAACTAAGCATGTTTAGTTAAGGGTTGAGGTTGTGAGTGTGAGTGAGGGGTACCAAGTGTGTGTGTGTGTGAGACCGACCAAGGCCACATCACCCAGGGTCAACTTTAAGGCCAGATAGCCTTATGAGGACTCCTTTTAAGCTCCCCCAAATTAGCTCCACCTACTAGGTGCTAGAGGTTAGAACCAACTTGTGGAATTTCAAGATGAGCAAAGATGAGTTCATAATTTCTATAGGTTATGATTATTTTACTATTATTCTAGGAATAGTCAATAGGAAAGTCCTATAGCTAGATACTAGGTTTCTAAGGAAGAAACGAGACCTCAACCAAAAGTGAGGTCAACAAAAAACCCCCAATAAGTGTGGAGTGTCAGATGAGCACACCGCCCGTATTATCCTTGATCGATGAGATAAAAATAACCAACGCAACTATCTGAGCCAACATGCTCCGAGTAGAACAGAGGAAATGTGCAGAAGGTTTCCGCTGGGGAGTACTAAATAAATCCTCGATCGAATTTGAAGACTCCAGAACTCTCGCCGGGGATTCGTGAGTGTACCTTCAGAATGTCAATTTCAAGGTTGAATTTAAAATTTACAAAGTGATTTGTGCTATCTAACCAAAGTGCATGTGATAAAATCTCTACTCTCTCACTACAACTCCTCTCTTCTCTCCAATAAAATATCCTAATTAATCTAAGAGAGAGAGGTATCAACGGTGTTGGTGCTAGAGGGGGGCGGCGGCTCTTCTCTAGTGCACTGGAAGGAAGGTCGGAATTGATGGATAAAGGTCCATCATAACATTGGCTTGTGTTATTCACATGAAAATATCACAAACTCAAGAATTTCTACTCACTAAATATGGAAGAAAAGGAAACTAGTGTCTATTCATACTTTGAAACAACAATATATTTTAATATTCAAAGCAGTGAATGCATAGTAAAGGGAAGAAAAAAAACCTGTTTATAACCGTGATGGATGATACATTTATATGTTCTCTACACCTTCCCCTTACAATCACTGGTTCGCATGAACAATCTTCTCTCTCTCATAGAATTGACACACTTACACCCTCGCTTATAGAATCACCACTCAAAGAGGATCATAGGAGTTGTAGAGGAAATTTAAAATCCTTCCAATCGTCGAGAGCCCTCCATGTAAATTTTGCCTTTTATAGACTTGAAATTTTCCATACGGCTAGAAATCATCGTAACCCCCCTGAGTCGGTTCATTGGTGTTTGTGTTTTTAGTTGAAGCATCAGAGTGTTATGAAGTTGCGCTAGGTTCAGTAAATGGAGCCTTATCACCTCTTGAAATGCCATCATGTCGCCTCTTGAAATGGTGCGCCAGTATTGGAAGAGAAGCCTTTGCACCTTATATTTAGAGCCAAGGTGCCAGACACTTGTCATATAGGAGGTGCCTAAGCACCCTATACCTGGCTCACAGACTCTAGACCCTCAGTTAATTACACATGTTGGGCTCGTGGGTGAAACCTAGGTGCCACTCAAGGCCATTTAGGGTATGGTGGTTGGTGGCTTCATTTGGACACGTGTCTGAACCATCTTCATTCTACTTCTCTCCAAGCCACTTTAAAGCTCTCATAAGTACCTGAAACATGCAATTTGCTCAAAATTACCTCGAAAAATATAATAGGAATAAATAATAGAGAAATGTCTTAGAAGAATTATACAATTTTTATCTCTTAATTCACACGTATCAACAGTCACTAATTTCATAGCTGACTTAATCACCTTAAAGCTGGTAGAGAAACGATAAGTAAAGAAAACTTACGATGTACACATTAAGAGTATCGAGACAACAAGGAACTCAAATTTGCATGATTGTAAAATTCTCAACAAGAATCACACAAATAGCTACAATTGAGATTGGATTTACAGTCAACATTACCTAGGCAAAAGTTGCGACTTTGATCGCATAATTATGCTTCGGAACTGAGGTTGGGGTGAAGCATTTGATCATATTTTAAAACCCTTACCTTATGATGGATCAAGTTAATAGACAATTTGTGGTCTAAGATAAAACTTTTCGAAGAATTGTTTTCAAATAAAAATAACGGTCAATTTGAATACGTCAAAATTGAATGGATTCTAAGGGAACCAAATTAACCTGCTGGCCTCACTAAGATTTGTAAATCTGATGGCTAAACCAAATTTGAGTTATTTTTTCCTATCATAGAAGAGGGAATTAATGGAATTCGACGAAGTGGCCTTAGCGACTTGGTGATGCGTTCATTCAGCACTTGAAGACAGCTAAATTCCACTCTCTGTGAGGCCTAGCAAAGATTCAAATTCAAAGCTGCCCAATATTTGCTCTTCGGAGGCGAGTGATTATTCAAGATATCAATCACTTTGATGAAGTCATGATGTGTACATGCAAGAAAAAGCGGTAGAAATAAATCTGAAAGATTTCATTCTAGAGAATCTGGAAGCTATTTAATAAGAAAAACACTGGCTCTTAGCATACGTGGAAAAGAGCACTTTTGGCCAACCCTCGAGAACAAATAATACCTCTATGAAACGCTAGTATATTAATAATAATTTCCACAATAGTAGAAAAATTTAGCATTTTATTATTTTCTTGTGTGGAATGTTGCATATTAATACAGTATGGCCGAATATTTAAAAATTTAAACGCATTAATCATTAGCTTCTAACAATTATAATTAATTTTACTAAACGCCAAAAAAATGCATGTGTTTATGAAGTAGTAGTAACATGCACTTGTGTCTGTTAGCTTTTATCCAGACTTTTCAGAAACAAGCTGAAAAGGAGAAGGCCATTCATAATATGCTAATCACTTTCTGCTGTTTGAAGCTACATTAAAATCAGTGATTAGCAGCTTTAATAATTCACTAATCACATGCAAATTACTTAATTTTTAATGAAGTGGCCAGCTTGATTGAGCTGTGCAAGCGAGCTAATTCGTACTGTGTATTAGTGTGAATCCTAGTGGAGGCAGAAAGAGTTGCTGCCATTGTTTGCTTCAGCCTGCAATTTTCAAGTCCAAAATGTCAAGAATTTGGAAATACAAATTATTAAATTTTTAGGTTACATGACAATTTTAAATTTGATGCAATATTTGGCTTTGAACGTAAACATTTTCTAATTAATTTTGTGATCCACTTATCAGTTATTGGCCATCTTTTTTTTATCAATAAAATGTGAGATATCTTTTTATTCGTATAGAACAGTTCTAGGCTGGCTGGCTTTTGTACTCGTTATCCGAATATACGGACAACTGGATTTGGACTCAATATTCTATCGAATGAATATGAAGAAAGATATGGTTGCAAGGTTTGGGAAATGTTCAGGCACAACTAAAACCTTATGCTAAACAATTTTATGTAAGTTGACGTAAAATTTCAAAATTAGTTTTTTTTTAAGGATTGATTATTTTATAACTGTACTATTACAATAAAGTATAAGTGTATTTTACCTTGATTGTACATTTATCTGTATATTTATCAGAGTGCTTTGACTGAGACAGCTCTGTTTGTCCAGACATCACCAAGAGATGGTGTCAACTCTTTAATAACCAATGTTGTTGCCTTAAATTTTTTTTCCCAGTATTTATTTTAAAGATTTACATTCATACCCCTCAACTCCAATGTATTTACGTAGCTAACATCTAATGTTCAAATTTCACATGCCTGGCACCTTAACTATGCATAAAAATATGCATGTCACTTTTTAAGGTTAAAATTGTGGTATTTTTGATATGATATGAAAGATTTGGATAGTATAAATGTAAAAAAGTGAAGTTTAGGTGTTTGATATGTAAATAAATAAGAATTGAGTGACTTGTATTTAAATGCATTTAATTATTTTTGTGAGTGTTTAAAAAAATTAAGCTAAGATAGGCGAATACCTTGTTTAAATTTTTATTGATTATTAGAAATTTACTAAGCTTTTGATATTGACATTATTTATAGAAATTCTCATATTCATCAACTTAAATCCCTAATAATTAGAAATCATTAACTAACAAAAATCTCAACAGTTCTTATTAATATAACACTCACTAATCAACCCTTTTTTGCATTAATCGACAGCATCTGTTGGCAATCAACTACCATCAGAATTAAAGGCAATAATACCTAAATGTAAATGCATTTTTATGTAATCTTTGGGGCAACCATAAGAGAACCTTCATTTCAGCACTTTTAGTATGATTATAGCCATTAATACTCTCCTGCTATAATCAATAAATATTTAAAAAATCACATATTACATGTCAACATGCGTTCTTATGTAGGGTTGATTACTTCTTATCTAGAGTCATGTAGAATTTGATCATCTTCAATAGAGGTATTACCAATTAGCTTCCTCAACATCTATACATACCGCTTGGAAATAAATCCCTCTAAACTACATCTCACCATTAGTTAGTGACCATCAAGAAGACACCTTGATAAAGATACTTTCATGTTTGCGTACCAAAGCAATACACAAATTGTTTAAAAAAAAAAATAAGTTAATTTATTTTTATCAGCTGTTAAAAGATGTCAACATTATATTGAAAATGAAATTACTCAAATTGGATGCCTCTGAAGAACCAAATTTATCATAATAGAGTTAGCATTAATTTATTCCATTATCTAATAAAATGGGATCTATTTTGGTGTCTCTCATGGTGCAACAATTAAGATATGAAGATACCATCTCAACTTTCTTCATGCTAAAAAAAGTTTTAATCCATAGTTACTCATACAAAAATAATTTAATCCACATTGGCGAATATTAGTTGGCAAAAGTTAAACTAGTTTGAGATATATACATGACAATAACTTGAATAAAAAGAATTCAAAATGGCCCAAAAAAGGGTTATGTTGCATTGAGAAGTTCAACCTAAAATAGCTAAATTAGGACCAAAAGAATCCAACTAAGCATATACATGCCAACATAGGACAACTATTTACTTAAATCTAAATACACATTTGGGCTTACAAATGCTCCAACTAAGGAGTTAATGAATAAATACCATCTTTCTTGGGACCCACTACTTTTGGCTTTAAAATAAATCAACGAACAAACCCCTCTCTAATCTCAATCCTCGCTACATTCATTTGGGTTTTTTCCTACATCACCTATGAAACATATGAATGCTCTGTCATTTTCAAATTATATAACAAGAGGTGATAAAAGGGTAGAAACAAAGAAATGACATGGAAAAATGTTAGATGTGCAGTTAATTTTATTATTAACTTCAACAAAAAATTTTAAATCCTGATTTTAAAACTTATATCAAGCTAACATTCATGCAAATCTTTGCCGACAAAAAAAAAAAAAATTCTAATCATATTAAATTTGTCATATATCACATATAAGTTTATAAAAACAGATTGTTGCATAAGTCGCCAACATGGAAAAATGTCATTGATTTAAAATATATATATAT
>JXCR01065242.1:498100-517162 GCA_002079205.1 Phalaenopsis hybrid cultivar
TATATATATATATATATATATATATAAATTTTGAAAGGTAGTATTTTAAATTTTAAAAATACAAGGCCGAATCGATCTCATATAGATAATAGTTTAAATAAACGAGCACAACATTACAAGCCATGCATCTAGCCCGAGGAATAGACACATTACTTGATAATAAAACTCGATTAAATAAACTAAAGAATTTATAACATATGTTTTAGTCCTAAAAACATTTATGTTCACCGACAAATTCTCTTATCTAACATAAAAAGATTAGATAAAGTTTATATTAAGCTGTGTTCCAAAGTTTTCTATAAGGGCAATTTTCTATAGTTAATTACATCTTAAATGACTAAAGTCACATAGGAAAACTCTCAATTTAGATCAGAAAATATTGTCTTCAAGAATTCAAAAGTTTAGGGTTTTCAAAGTCGGACAAAGGAGTATCAACTTGGAACGATCAAGTAGGAACATTTATTTCTAAAATTCAAAGGGAGAAAAACTAGGAGATGCCACGGAACTTGAGGAGAACCTTAGTGACTTCCCAAACTATCATATGGTTTGACTTTAATATCAAGGAAATATTATTAGATGTTTCATCATGTCACTTATTATTTATGACTTACACTTGCATGACACAATCATACAAATGGTCTGGAATATAGGAGGGTTTATGATGTAATGAACGACAACCTCCGAGCCTCAGCGAGTTAGGTCTTAAATTGCATAACAGGGCTGTGCAAAAGCCTAAAGATAAGTTGAGGATTTATATCATACTGGACGATTTACCTCGAATCCCTATGACTTGTTATTTAGTTTTAAGGAAGGATTTTTTGTTGTAGATCTGTTTTCTCTCTCAAAGTTGTTCTTCTGCACCATCTAGTCATGCTGCCCATAAAGTTAGATCCAAGCTCCTCGTTGAAGTGACAGCTCGAAGAAAGAGCTTATAATTTTGCAGTTTGAGTGTCAAGCTTTGTTGTTGTTGTTCAAGTGCCTTTAAGGGTGATTGTAATTTAATTAGAGCGACACTGGTTAGGATCCTAGGGTTCTCTCATTCTGACACCACTATTTTCTTTTGAATTGACTTAGTTCAAATAAGGTTTTAAGCTTATTTAATTTGGAGAACTTTTATTAGCAACCGTAGGTTACCTCATCCAAGAAGTCCTCATAAACCCAAAAGAAGTTTATTATGTTCGTTCATTATTTTGAAGATGTAAATTTAATTTTGAAAAATGTGTTTTTGTGTTCTTCAATTTTTGGTTCAGTTTTGCATGTAAAGTAAATAAATGCAAGCAGAAAATGCTATAAGGCACATAAATAAATTTGTAATGCATAAAATGTAAATGTATACCTGGGCTTCTGCTACTGTTGCATGTTTAGCATCATAAACCATAATATATTTGCAGGAACTATAAATATGTTGTAGGAAAGTAAACAGAGGCATCTTTTGCTAGAAAGTCGAAAACACGAGTACGTAAAAGAAAACCCATGGTCACATATGGAAGATGATAACAAAGTGTAAAGCAATGGTAAAGGTGGAGGCTCAGAGTAGAACTTTGTGCTTCCCATCCTTAAATAAGAGCGAACAACTCAATAATTTACAGAGGGTAGTCCTAACCTCAATCTAATTGATTAACAATGTACCTTTATAAATTTTCATTTTTAATTTAGTTTTCATGCATATACAACTTAGTGCAGCAAGCGAAAGAAATTTTATATAGGTTTTTTAAATACTTTGCAAAGTAATGTAGTCCACAGAATAATTTTTTTCACCGAGCTAGGATTATAGGAAACTTAAGAGTATCGTGGGCAACAATCTCGTCAAGAGTCGGCGAATAGTACCATTGGTCCTTATCCTCTCCTTTTATTGAAAGTCTCTGAGGTAGGAGATACTATTTTAAATCCCACATTGTATTCTTGTTTTAGCACACATTAGCATTAATTTCATTGCCCTAGCTACCTACACCTCAGACCTACACAAGCACAATGATCCATGTGTGGAAAAAACAAATATCCCCAGTTGCTCAAAATGATTTAAATACCTTAGGGAAGACGAGCATTGGGTCATTTAATGTTGGATAAGTAGTTTAGGGCATTTTCATTGATTCAAGTAAATTATCGGGTCCCGAAGTATAATTTGGTGGGTCTCTAGAAGTTTAAATGGTTGATTTTCTGGAACAAAAAATAATAAGTTCATTTGTCCTTCAAAATGTCTAAAAGATCATAAAGGTGTTCGAGGCATAATCCTAAACAACTTTTAAAAACCTTTGAACTGTTTTGAGTTCATATGGACTTATGATATTGTTTAATTATTTGTCCGAAATTAACTTTAGATTCAATGGATTAATCTACCTTATGCTCAATGAATCTTAATGTTTTAATTATCATATGAGCGGGGCACTTAGACATTCACTTGATGTTTCATTTAAGAGTCATATAAGTGGATGCCCTAAGAGTAGACTGAATTATTACGGATCTTGGGCTCAAAATTGAAGTTGGGCTCGTAGTGTTTGGAATTTATTCATGACTAATTTAGTTTCCTTTTCTAAACATCATTAAGCAAATTTAAATCAAGCCTAATTCACTACCAAGCCCTTAAGTTAAATTTTTAGGATATTTAAATAAAAAAATGTTGTGTTATAGGCACTCAATTCTTATTAAAAATCATGATTATCTTCTAATAACCAATTAAGGGGCTTCAAAAGATTAAGTTATTAACTTCCTAGCTCAAGCCCACTACCTTAGGATCATTCAATTAGGTTAATTTCCATGTCAAAATAATTAAGAAAAATTACAATTTTACCGTTGTTATAGAAATGTGACAAGTTGGTTCTACCTCTTAAACCTTTTCTTTAAAACATCCAAGAGGATTCATTATGATCAAGACCCATTTAACCTTTGACTTAACCTAAAATTTAATTATAGCAACAAAATCCTAGAACTATTATTTCGCTCCCAGTGCTTTCCACTTCATAAATCATTAATTTTAACTCAAATGACTTTAAAATTTTCAAGGAACTCCAACCATGGGTGAATTAAAACATTAAAGGTGAAACTATATTTTTCGAATTTTTATTTAATTCTTATAATTATTTTTATTCAAAAATTAGAATTTTCAATGTTAATTCAATTGATTAATCAAAGTGAAGTTTCTATCCTTAGGAAGACTATTGGAGGTTCACCTAGGTCAGAGGACCACTTGAACCAAATTTAAAAATTTTTTGAGTCAAATTTTACTGATTATAATTATTTATTGGTTTTAGGGATTATTTAAATAAAAAAATACTTTAATTTCAAAAATTACATTTTATAATTTTTCTTCAGTCCCTTTCAGTTCAGAGAAGTTGAATAAACAAACTTTTCATTTTTGTAATTTTTTATTTTATTTATTGTTTTTATTTTAATGAAAAATTAAGAAAAAAACATTTTAGACATTTAAAAATACATAACTTTATTAGAAAAATTAGGAAAAAATATTTTAAATGATCACAAATGATGAGGGAAAAATTTGTGACATTTTGTGTACTTTTATATTTTTTGTGATTTTTAATTATTTTTAATTATTTTTAATTATTTTTAAGTTGAAAATTAGCTAAAAAATGAACTATTTATTTTAATAACAAATTAATTTTTCTTAAGTGACCCCGGTCACATGCCAAACCACCTTTTATAATTTTCTTAATTATGTTTTATTTATTATAATTATTTTAGGGCATAAATGCTATTTACCTGGAAGAATAAGTTTTAATATTAGTGTATTAAAATGATCATTATCTTCGCCGTGAAAAAAATTTTGTAATTTATTGAATTATAATTTATTTTCTTTAATTTTTATTAATTTTAATGACTTAATTACATACTATAAAACACCTAATTATTTAAACTCATTTTATATCTTTCTTAGGGTCATCTGACCACAGTGAACCTAACAAAACAAGTCCTATATTTTTTTTATCTACATTTTAATATCATTAATTATTTTAATCAAAAGGGTGACTTAAATGTGAAAATTGGGGCTTTTAGGGTTTGAGGTGTCCACTAACTTAGGAAAAATTAGAGAAAACTCCTAATCACATGTAAATGTGTTAGATATGTAAGATATAAAAATTATGTGGTTCCTATGTAAAACTTTAAGTTTGGCTGTTAGATATGCAATACATAAGAATTGAGTGGAATGTGTGTAAAAATTGAAGCTTTGAGATTTGATATATGAATTGAGTGGAATGTATGTACAGAATGAAATTTAGGTGTTGAATAAGTAATGCATAAGAATTGTGCGGTTCGTATGTTTAAATTGAATCGTTTGTATTAGATATGTAAAACTTAGGATTGTTGACCCCATTTTTTATAAGGTAAAATCCTATTCTCTAAAAACTAGGATCAAACCTTAGGACTTTCATTTGGACTATCCTATAAGACTATTGATGGAATTCACACCCCTCATAGACATTCAAAATACTTCTTGACTCCTCTTGTGAATTCTCGCATGGGTGGTAACAAGCCCCCTGGCTAAGATTAAAATGTGTAGTATCAAGAGTGGGTTCCTATAGGTTCAAAGCACCCTAGGAGAACCCTGTGTGGCTTAGGTTTGATCTCTCACACACATATAGACACTCAAAACCATCAAACCATCCACATGCTCTAAACCCTAAAATCACTTACAGTAGACCCACCTTCTTAACACTTTGAGAAACTCATATGGGTTGTCCTAAGCATTCAGCCTTTGGCTAAGATGGTTAGAGCTAATATGAGGAGATTCATAAATGAGTTCTTATTTAGTGTTCTATTGTTCCAATATGGCTAATCATGACATGAATGATCATCTTACCCAATTTCCCAAAATACTCCCAATGTCTAAAAATATCCAAAATTCCTCAAATTTCTAACTTCTTACAAAAAATCATTTAAGCCCATTCCAAATTATCCAAATGATCCAAAAATTTCCAAAATGCTCCTCATGCTCAAAACACTCATTTTTTCACCAAGATTATTCCTAAACTCCATCAAAATGTTCCAATTGTCCTAGAATACCTAAGATCCCTAAAATTGACCAAATTGACCCAAATTTACAAAAATTACCTAAGTATTCCAAAATCCCCAATTTACCCATAAATTTTACCAAAGTCATTTCAAACTCAATTTTACCATACCCAAACCCAATTCTATCAAATTCAAGCCCAAAATGAATTTTCTTTTCATGGTAATCCCCAATATTCCATTAAACCCACCATAGTTAAAATTAAAAGCCCATTTTTTTTTCTAAAGCCTTCCACAAATAATTTTAAAAGCACACAACCTAAGCCCAAACTTTGGAATCCAAAGGCTCACATACAAATTCATTATCCTTTTTTTTATTCATCGCACATTTAATCAAATTAAGTCATGCACATGCCATACATGCTTAAACCCCATCAAAATTTAGTATTTTGACTCCACCTCACTAAATTTCCAAAATTACCAAACTCCTTTATGATGAAAACTAATTGTAGCCCATGCATGTCATCGAATCATCCATGGAACCATCCATGGGCTTCATATGAAACATGGACACCAAATATAGTAAATGGAGGACTTCCTTTCACCTCCCACCAAATCATTCAACCACTCTCATGAAACCACCAAATACAAAATTGTAATGCAATCCTTGCCAACCAACATCTCATGGGGCTGACCACTAACCCAAATCTCCTTGGAAAGGATCTAAGCCCAATCCCAAGTGGCTAAACCCAAGCCTAACGTAAATTAAGACAAACTTACCCCTTCCTTTAGAAGTTGCCCATGCTTGAACCCATTTGACCTCACATCTCCCCACATCTAACCTCCCAAAGGTTGGAGATGACTTTGGCTTGGCCGGCCAGCCACCAAAGCCGCCAAAAAACACCAAGCTTGAGAAGTCACTCATGGCTAAAATATGAAATTTGAACTCCCTGACTTGACTCGCTGCTATTGGACTTTGGAGTCTTTCTTCCCTCCATACAAGCTTAACTTTGGCAACCCTCGCTTGCTTTATTAGTAGCAATGACCCTTCTTATAAGTGAGACCCCCCATTACGACCAAATGAAAAGAGAGCCTTATCCTTGGGGAAACTTTGCCAAATTCCTTTCAAACCTTTCCACATAATGTCCAACTCAAATCCCAGGGCATTTCACGACCATACCACAAAACTTTTTAAAACTCTCAATTGATGTCTTCAAAAGCTTCCCTAAAGCAAAAGAAGAAGTTCCCCCTAAAAGTTCACCTCTCCCAAGCACTCTAACCACCTCTAGACCAAACATGAGTAACCTCTTAGCTTAGATCACACCTAGACCCCATGTTTGGTTAATTAACACTTGAAGGAGGTTCGTAGAATCAAGGTGAAGCTCAAGAAAAAACCAAATTGAGACATCACCTCTTGCGCAAAGGTATGGATCAAAATCCCTAATTTTACCCTTGATTTGGAACATTATGAGAAAAAGTTACAGTCCATGTGTATCTAGCAATATAGATGTGTTTGACTCACTTAGATGATAGTGTATGAACAAACCATGCTTAATTTGGTTGAGTATTGAGCGAGATCTTAGGGTTAGAAGACGAACGGTTCTCAGGTGAGGGCGATCAGGGATAATGAATGGATGCCATACATTTGCACGTATATGAATCAAATGGTGGAGTGCACAATAGATAGAGGAATGGTACATGAATAGTGTGCTGAGTAGTAGCTTACGTGGAAAGGTCAGTGAATCGAAGCTCACCACATAGGGGTTTGGAGCTGCCGAGGAAAGACGTGGCTACCACGTTGATAAATAGAAAAATTAGAGTTTTTTTATTTAAATTAATTCAAAAAATTTAACAAAATCATATATTGTTGTAGAAAACTCATAAAAATAAAATAAAACACCTGTGTGTTCATCGAACCGAGAAGGAAAATGTAGACCAAAAATAAAAATTATTTCTCTTATATTTATTTTTAAATTAATAAAATACATAAAAAATATTTTAAATAATAAATAATTAATTATTAATCACCATAGCATGAAATTAGGAGTATTAATTCAAAATGTCCTTAAAAGTGTTCTCCAATTTTTCTATGGTCAAAGGACACCCCTATGACTAAAAGCCTTGATTTTATATGATTAATGGTTAAATAAAAATTAAATAATTATAACAAAATCAAAATAAAAAAAAATAAATTAGGTTGGGTAGGTTTACCGTGATTAGAGAACTCTAGGAAAAATAAATATGAAACTTAAGAGATTAAAATTTAATTTCATACTTTAAAATCATTAAAAAATTAATGAAAATCAGAAGAATAGAAAATCATTTGAAATATCATAAACAAATCAAAAGATGAAGAAAATAATGTTGTAAAATCCCTCTAAAAATTTGGAAGTAAAAAAAATATTTCTAATGTAAAATTGTATTTTTAGAGTAAATAAAAATTTTTTGATTAAAATAATTATAAAAAATATTATAAAAATAAAAAATTTATAAAAATTAGTTTGGGTTGTTCCTTAAGAGCAAAGGAATCTAGGAAAAGTAAAATTGAAGTAAAAATAAAATTTTTTTAAACCATTTTAATTTAATAATTATTAAAAAAAATTATAAATACAAAATACCTGAAAATGTCACAAATTCCTTCCTTATATCATAAAACCACTTTCAAATAAATTCATAATTTTTTAAATATGTTCAAATGTAATTTTAATATTTAAATGAATTTTCCCACATTTTGAGTAAAATAATTTTAAAAAATAAAAAAAAATCAGAAAAGTGCAAAATAAATTTCTCCGAGTTCCTTAAGTTCAGTGAGACTTGCAAAAAATATAGAAGTTAATTTTTTTAATAAAAATATATATATTTAGAAATTCCCAACAATTATTTTTAAGGGTCCTCTGACATAAAGGAACCTCCAAAAATTTTTTTTTTGGGATAGATAAAGTATTTAGTTAACTAAATGAATTATCATTAAAAATGCCTATTTTGAGTTATAAATAAATATTAAAAATTAAATAAAAATATTAAAAAAACAAATTATCCTTTGATGTGAGGGTTATCCTATTAGCAAGGGAACAACCCAATCTCAAATCACTTCTGATTAAATTTATGAAATTTTTAAGGAACCCTAAGGGTAAAATTGTCATTTTTGAATTTTAAACTCTAATCAAGATTTAGGTCAAATCAGGGGGGAATTAAGTAATATTTGTGATCATTAATACCTTTGTGGTGAATGAAATCTAAGGTTATTGAGGGTAGAAACCAATTTACATCATTTGTTACAAAAGGGTAAAGTTATAATTTTCTAAATTATTATAGGTTGGAAATCGATTAAGTTAAATGATTCTAATGTAAAGGGATTATGATAGGAAGTCATTAAATCACTAATTAAAATCCATTATTCAATAAATAAGTGACAATTTGATCTTTGAATAAAGATTAATCACATTGTTATTTAATATTTTCAAATTTACAAATTTATCCTTAAAAGATTTAAGAGCTTGGTAGTATACTAAGTTTGATAAAATATGACTTTGGATTAGAAAAGTGAATGCAATCAATTATAAAAATCTTTAAAACACTATAAATTCAAACCTGATTGAAAGAGTAAGAGATTTCTTAATAACCATGTTTATCTTAAAGGGTACTTATTCACATAAATCTAAAAAATAACTTCAAATGAATGTCTAGTTACCCTACTCATGGGTTAACCAAACATTAAATTTCACTAAACTCAAGTTAAAACATTACAACTAAACAATAATTTTGATCATGTTTGATTAACTTAACTGAACAAGAAAGTCGAATTAACTGGAAATGATCCGAGAGATTTCAAAGTTATTTACGGTTAACCCCAAATATCATTATAAGATTTTGGATATTTCAAATAACATTTGAACTTAATGATCTTTGAGGGAGGAAATCATCCTCAAGACTCATGGATCTCCTAACATATGCCTTGGGTCTCGTTAATTCAT
Organism: Phalaenopsis hybrid cultivar; assembly: GCA_002079205.1. Taxonomy (NCBI): domain Eukaryota; kingdom Viridiplantae; phylum Streptophyta; class Magnoliopsida; order Asparagales; family Orchidaceae; genus Phalaenopsis; species Phalaenopsis hybrid cultivar. Next base: position 507,037 of record JXCR01065242.1, read on the forward strand.
AAATTCAAATAAAATACCCTGCACAATTTTTCCTACATTTAATTCCAATGCTCAAGGGATTTAGTCTTGCATAAGGTATCTAAATCCTTGTGAGCAACTGGGCATATTTGTTTGTGCCACATATGATCATCGAGCTAGTATGAGCCAGTGTTCTTGTTGGCTAGAGCGATGATGATATTGCTTATGTGTGTTGAACGAGGGATGCAAAGCGAGATTTGGAATAATATCTTCTACCATGAGAATCCTCAATAAGGAGAGAGGATTGAGCTGGTGGTACTATTCACCATCCCCTGTTAGGAGTTACGTCTAGCTTTCTGAGATTTTTGGTACTCCTGGTCTGATTAGAATGATTAGCTTGTGGACTATAAAATTTTACAAAAAATATAAAAATCTATAAACTTTAATAGAAATCCTTTCTGCGACATGATTACTTTTGAAGGTTAAATAAACTTATTTGCATCAAAGCCAAAAAAACTTTTGATGAAATCTCATAATGGTCCATGGGCTAATCACTGAGAATGAGGTTAGGAGTTGCCCCTCCCATGATTTTCAGATTGATGGCTTATGTCAATGTTGGATAATAAAGCAAAGAGTCTAGCTCTAAGCCCCCACCTTGACCAATGCCTAACTCTTAGTCTCAGTCTTCTATATGCAACACTGGGTTTAATTTTACTTGCTCGGGTTTTTCTGAAAACTTTTTTTGGGTTCCTTTTGTACTGGAATCTCTTTGCACTTTGTTTGAAGTTCATGTATATTATTATATCAAGATCATGATACTAACCCATGCAGCTGCCTCAGGAGTGGTAGGTACAAGTCTCATAATTTATTTATTTCACTTTTACTTCCTTACTCAACATCATACTCTTATCCATGCATAATCACTTTAGTTAACAAAAAAAATACACTTTAAAAAATAGTAATACACTTTTAAAACTCTGAACGCTCATTAATTTACTCCTCTTGGGTTTACGAGGATATTTCAGATAAGGTAACCTACAGTTGCTAACAAGAATTCTCTAGTCTAAATGAGTTTAATCGTTTGTTTGGACTAAGTAAATTCAAGAAAAAATACTGGTACAGGGATGACGGAACAGTGAGATCTTGGCTTGTGTCTCTCAACTCATATTAAAATTCCCCAAAAATTCAAACAATATTGACAAATAAAACCAAAACCATAATACATGAACACCATAAACCTTGAGGTTGTACTTTAACTAGGAACATTAAAGAAAGCCATGGTGAACAGAGGGTGACGATCTACAATGGAAAAACAAATCTACACCATCCAAACCATTCCACAGAGTTAAACAACAAACCATAGGACTTCAACGTAGTTTGTCTGGTGCTAAATAATTTCTCACCTTATCTTTAGGCCTTTGCATACCTTGTCATGCAATTAATCCCTAACTTGCTTTAGGATTTTGAGGTCATCATTTGATACAATGTTAATCCTCTTATCCTCCTAGGTATTTGAAAATCAGATATTATGTAGGTATAAGTCATATAATTAATAATTGACAGGATTGAACAATACATAATTTTGCTTCCAAAACATAAAGTTTAACAATAGGATAGCTTGGGCAGTCACTGAGGTTCGCCTCTGCTCCGTGGCGTCCCTTATTCTTTACTCCTTCGATTACTAAAATACTTATTTTCATAAGATCCTTTCACACTTGTGATTTCTTACAAACAACCTTGAAAACCTAAACTTTTAATATCTTTAAGACAAACTTTAATCTTTATTGAGAGTTTTTTAAGTGACTTTAGTCATTTAGGATGTGATTAGCTATAAGGGCTTGCCTTTATAGGGAACTTTAAGAAAACAGGTAAAATAAGCCATGCCTCATTTTTCTATATTTGGTAGGGGAACCTATATTGATAAGGTTCACAATCCAAATGGATGTCATAAGTTTCTTACGTTTATATGATGGAGATCACTACCAAGTAGTATGTTTATCCCTCAGGACGGTGTATTTCGTTTGTTGGCGAGGACAGCTCTCCTTGAGTAACTATTTGCTTTGGATTGTCTTTCAGACCCATTCTTGTAGGTAAAACTTTTTTGCTTCTTAAGTTGATCTTCGTCATCTCTTCCAAATTTTGTGTTGAATTTGTTGGTGTCTTTTTTGAACTGGAAAAACTGGTGTTTTTAGAGTCGTCTCAGAGTCTGAGGGATCAAGTTTGATTTTGATAGGTGGTCCATGGATATTGTAAAAGAGTAATTCACTTTCAGAGATATCGTAATCTCCCTTGTGAGCACCCTTCCCCTTTTCACAATAACTTAAGTTTTGTACAATTTAAGAATTTTTATTAGAATTGAAATTAACATCCGAATTAGGTTTGTTGTCATTAGTTATGTTATTGCTATAAATAGTCAAAACTTAGCCAACATTAGAACTCTTCATATTGTAGTACACCACGAGGATAAAGAAATAATCATATAGAGTCAGAGGTTTGAGGGATTTCTCCCCTAAATCAGAAATAACTATCCTTGGAAAAGCAGCCCCTAGTCTACTTTTCTGGTGTTAAATCTCCTTTTACTCAATGGTCTTCTCCATATTCTTCTCTTGAACCAGCTCTTCAACTACAATTGATACTATCAGCTTAGCAGGTCTTGAACTCTAGACCGAAGCATACACTAAAGTCGTTTGAATCTAATATAGCATTTTCCTTAAAGATTTTTCCATTGTTGTACTCCAAATATTATCGGGTGTGTACAGATCAATTCAAATAATATGATCGATTGAAGTGACATTAACAAAACCTCTTTCAAGTTCTTTCATGTGCTTTTTTAGGATTGTTATGTTCCCTTTCTTGAGCTTGGCCTCGAGTCAATTCCTGAAAGTGAAGCGGTCCTCTATTTTATGCTAAAGCATCATGTGGTACGAGCAATATAATGGATGAACTTTCTTATTCACTTCTTCTGGATTTTTGGGCTCTTATAACTGGAAAATGGACCTCTTCATCAGGTTGTGGAACATCTTACCCAATTCTTCATCTTTGAAAGGGTAGACATTACTCAGGACCTCTGACAATGTGTGTCTTCTCTCTGTTGAGTGATACCTTTGCTGAGACAATATTTGATCATGCTGTTGTAGCAGTTCAGATAAGGTAACCATTCCTGCCCCATTCAAGGGAAAAGGTGTCCAAGTGGATGATGAAACTATCACAGAGGAGGGTTTGACATTCCCTGTGGCACATTTTATGTTTGAAGTAGGGTCTAGCTCAAGGTCTGCACCTCTCACATGTGTATAAAGAAGGGATATGAACAGTAAGAATCCTCAGATAAAGAAGTTAAGAAGTTGAAAGTTGTTAAGGATGTTGATCCTGTAGGGGTTGTAGATGATGAGTTTAGATTACATGAGACTTAATCGGGGATAGGGGGAAGCATCTTCCACCCACTGTTTGTTGCCGAGGATGAGGAATATACAAGGAGGATTGTTGCTACGCCACCTCAACCTTTCCACTATGAGGATTGAAAGGAGAAGAGGATGACGACAATGTCGATGGATCAATTACAAACTATAATCGAGAGACTAGTTGTAAAGGAAAACTATTTAATCAATGAGATTCTTAGAAAGATTGGATGAGTACCTACCAAAGCCCGCCTTGGACCATGGATAATTCCATAAGAGAAACCCTGTTCCCCGAGAAAAGGATTGAGTAAAGATGATGGGACATATATTGTAGTATCTAGTCCGCATATTAGGGCTCACAACACTCATCAATGTGTTGGTATTGTCGACAAGCCATACAAGCCTAATCTATCAACACCAAAAGAGATGGCGTGGCAACCAAAAGTTTTCAGGCTGGTAACTACTTGTAAGAATGAGATTAAAAATTCTAAGGAGGATCTCAAGCCTGAAGAGATGGTTTTTACTTTAGAAGAGAAGGTTCATCAGCCGCCACTAGTGGATCTCAAGACCATTAAGGGAAGTTCAATTGAGGAAACATTGGACAAAATGATGACAGATCTCAAGTAGTCGTCCCAAGAAAGGAAAAAAGAGTCTGATGAAGATTTGACTGACTACATGGAAGATGAATATGCCAAGGTAAACGTGGTCGAGACCCGAGCGTCATTGTCTCAAGGTGAGGCTCAGACACTCATAGAGGGAAATGACCCAGAGGCATTAAAAAGACTCCTTCAGTAGAAAGATGAGATCATCTACTAGGTGGAAATAAAGAAGGAGGAGATAATGGCTATAGGCACTATTTTGGGTCATCGAGTTGCCCGTTGGAAGCTGTCGGTCACCGAAATCAAAATCCTATCACCCGCTTTGGAGAGACGTTTAATTTACACACATATATAAGTTTTAGAAAAATACGAAATCAAAATGATCCCATATATTTCATATTTTAAATCAAGGAGTACTATACCTTAAACCTTGTATCCATCCCGAAGGATAAACACATGACTTGAAGATGAGACTAAATCAAATAAACTAAGAAATATATGACATCAGTTTAGTCTGTGAAACCATTTTATTTGTCGATAAGTTCCCCTATTTAATACAAAAAATTAAATAGTGTTTATATTAAGCTGGTTTCGAAAAAGCTTTTTATAAGGGCAAGCCCCTATAATTAATTACATCTTAGCTAACCAAAGTCACCTAAGAAAACTCTTGATAAAAATCAAGAAATGTTATCTTCGAAGAGGTGAAAAGGATAGGACTTCTCAATGAGATCGAACAAAGAGGTGTGAAAGGGGAATGGTTCAAATTTGAAATATTTTTTTGTAGAGTCTAAAGGAGGAAGAACTAGGGGATGTCATAGATCCAGAGAACCTCGGTGACTTCCCATTCTATCATATTGTTTGGCTTCGGTTTTGAGGAGAAATTATTTGAGTGTTTCATCCTGTCAATTTTATTTATTTTATGACTTACATCTATGTGAAACGATCACACAAATGACCTGGAAGATATGAGAATTTTGGTCATGACAAATGACAACCTCAGAATCCTAAGATGAGTTTGAGCTTGTATTGTACAACAGATCTATACATAGGCCTAAATAAAAGGTTGAGGATTTATATTGCATAAGCAAATAACCTTGAAGTTTTATGGCTTGGTTAGTTAATTCTAAGAAAATATATGTTATTGTAGATCGTCTTGTTGTTCAAGATAGTCGTGCTTCCCACAGTGCTAGCTCCAAGCTCCTCATCGTGAAAAGTTTAAGTTTTCTAATGTGTTAGGTTATGATCTCAAATCAGTGTCCCTATGTTTATGGTTCTTTAAATATTATTGGGCATATTAAAGTTGATTAGAGTGACACCGGTTAGGATCTTATGGTTCCCTAATTCTGGTACCACTATTTTCTATCAGATTCATTTAGTCTAATGAAGTTACTGAACTCAATTTAATGAATTTCGTACTTTCATTTACACTATGGGAAGTCTCGTTGGCAACTATAGGTTACCTCCTCCGAGGGATTCCCGATCATCCAATAGAGATGTTTTAATTTAGTTTCAATTGTTGTTTTGTGATGTTTTTTTATTAAATGTTGAGTTGTCTTATAATTTGAATGTTGTGGCGGTGAATTTTATCTTGGTTGATTTTAGTTTTGGGCTGTTTGGTTTGGTGGCTATCCTATTAGTTTTGGTTTTCATCTAGGGTGTCATCAGTTTTTAGCCTGTAAGTTTTATAAGTATAAAAGTATAGTGCAAAAAATATAAGAAAAAATGGTACTCCAAACTGTAAAAACGTACCTGACAAGACTTCTTGTTACACCACCTGAAAGGTCAGTACTTGCAAGATATGTAGATAAAGTTGAGAGAAAGTTTAAGTATCAAGAGTAGATGAAGCTATGATTTTTTTGGATCTTGGAAGATTCTAGTTGATAATTTTAGAACAAAATATAATAAGTTCAATTTGCTCTTCAAAATAAACAGAAGGTTTCAAAGTGTTGAGGGAATGACCCCGAACTACTTTAAGGCTCTCTTGAGTTATTTTGAGTTCATTTTGAACTTATCATATTGTTCCATTAATCATCTGAGGTTAAAGTGTGACTACTCCTAGCAATTTAGTTATCTGAAGGATAGGATACCCGATTAGTCAATTAATGTTTCACTTAAGAGTTATGTGGGAGGGTGCCACTAAGGCAAAACTAGGTCATTTAAGATTGTGGTGACCATAATTAAGGTCAGGCTTGTAGTGTTTAAGGAAGTTAGTCACCAATCATTTTCTCTTCTAAATCTGATCAATTGAGTTTAAATATCGGGCCTAGGCCACTACTAAGCTTTTAACAATCATGATGAGTGAAATGGTGATTATCAAAATTTTGATTTCAAGTAATGTGCATTCTTATCAGATGGTCAAATCATCCTCAATTTTGGGCTTAAGGAAAGTAAACTATCATCTTTCCGACTTAAGCCCATTACTTAAGAATCATTTGATCTAAGTTAACTTCCGAGTTGTGAAAATTAGGAGGTTATGATTTTATTGATGTTGTGCAAGGGTGGTGAGTGGGTTTCTACCTTTTAAGACCATTGTATTCCAATCATCCAACTATGCTTATTAAGATCAAAATTACCTATTTTCCCTCAATTAATCATAAATTTTTGGTTAAGGTACCAAAGTCTAAAGCTATCGCTTTGCCCTTAGGGTATTTCACCTCATAACTCTTTAAACTCAACTTAAATGACTTTGAGGGTTTAGAGTGTCATATCCATGAATGTTTAGAAAAGAACATGTGGACCACTCAAAATTTTGATTTAATTTAGATAATTACTTAAATTTAGAAGATAGGATTTCCAAAAGTTAATTTATTTAATTATCCAAAATAAAATTTATATTTATGAAAACATTATTAGAGGTTTCTTAAGGTTAAAGAAACACTTAACAAAATATCATGATTTTTTTAATCAAATTTCTATTATTGTTATTTAATTTTTAATCGATTTCAATGACTAACTTGAATAGAAAATAATATTTTAATTGCAAAAATCATTTTTAAATATTTAATATACTTCTCTGAATTCAAAAAGCCCAGAAAATCAAATATTATATTTTGGTGATTTCTTTAATTTATTTATTATAATTATTTTATTGGGAGAACATGAAAAATTCATTTTAAGCCTTTAAAACTTATTTTTAACTTTGAAAAATTAGGAAAAATGTCATAATGAATTTTAAGTTATCTTGGGACATTCCCAATCATTTTGAACCATTTTTTTATTTTTGAAAATTTAGATTATTTTAATTATTTTTAATTCAAAATATATTTTAAAAATGAAATATTTTCAGAAAAATGGGTTTTATTTTTATAAGATACCCCTGATCACAAAGACTAGAGGAAATAATTTTTATAATTATTCTAAGCTTATTTAATTTAATATAATTATTTTTGTACAAAAAAGTAAGGCTTCCTTAAAAATCCATTTTAGTCTAAGACTAAGTCAAATAATTTTGATATGTTTATAGTGAATAAACATGTATTTTATGGACAGTGGAGAAGTTATTTGTCAATTTTTGATAAGTGTATAATTTACATAAATGAATACAAGGTATATGCAATTAATTAAGTATAAAAAATGTACAAGATGATTCAAAGCATCACAATATTTTTCTTAGATTTCTCTGACCACAAGAAACCTACTAAAATTGTTTCCATAATTTCTCAAGTAGTATTTTGATTTTATATAATTAAAATAGCCAAAATGGTCACCTTAGCTTGAAAATTAAGGTTAGAAGCATAGAGATGCCCTCTGCCTTTGAAAAATCAGAGGACATGGCCTCTATCATGTGGAACAAAACCTCAAAATTTCAAGCCATGGTGAGCAATGCTTAGTCCTGGAGAATTAAAATACCACAAAGGGTATTTAATTCATTAAAAATCAAGGAATAAGAAAATAATTTGTATGTTTAGTCCATCACTGAGCAAGAGGGTATTTTTCTTTTACTTTTATGAATTTTCTACACAAAGATATGATTTTTTAAATTTATGGTCATTTAAATAAATAAGAAAATCAGTATTTTTCTATTTAAGTGAGGCGGCGTTGAGTCAACCTACAGTGGCTCTAAGCTCCACGCTGCGCCTTCTAATCCAGTGCCACCATCCACCCCAATGCTGACTCGGCCCACGGTTTGTGTTCCATTCCTTCATTAGACAGAATCTCATCCCTTGGTTGGATACATGCGCAATCGAACGACTCTCTGTTATTGTCACCAAGTGTTCAAATTTGAGAACCATTCACACAAAAAAACATTAAGATCTTTGTCTAAACTCAACAAAATTGCATAGAATTTGTTTCTAAACCTTCATCTACTCAAGAGGAACACATCTATGAAGTTGATCCAGTATAAAATCAAGCCATTACAAATGAAGAATCAAAATAAGCTCAGGCTAGGGTTGGAGCTCAATACCTTTGTCCGAGAGGGGAGGCCTCAAACAGATGGTTGTGTGTTGACCTCATTTTTGGCTGAGGTTTAGCTTTTCCTCTTTAGTAGCCTAGGGTCTAGCCATATGACTTTTCCTGTTGACTATTCCTAGAAAACTAGACATGGAACCCTCACCACTAGAAAATCCAAACCCTTCTCCACTCAGCTTGAAGTTCCACATATTGCTCTCAACCTCTAAATACTTAGGTAGGTGAGTCACTGTGGGGGAAACTCAAGATAAGTCACCGTTAAGACTGTTGGACCTTAAGGTTAACCCTGGGTGTTGGTCTGGAGCTAAGGCACTCACTACATTTATCTAAACTCATCTACACTCACGATCACTCACAACCCTGAACTCAAATTTCTAGCCCAGATCCCTTGATCTTTTGGGATACTCATGTAGATGGTCCTCTAAACCTACTAGCCCTACGGCTATGGTTTGGCTAAGACCACTATGTAGAAGACCCAAAATGGGATTTCCATTGGTCCATGACTTGTTCGTGATGATTGGTACCTCAAATTTACAAAAATACCCATCTTGGCCTTTTACCCCTAAAACACCCCCTAATTACCAAAATACCCCTCTTGAGCTTAATATCCCAAAAATTACAAAAATTCCCAAAAAATCCCAATAAATTTCAAATATTTCCAACTCGAAAAATTCCCATAAAATCCCAATAAAACTTAAATATTCCCAATTTCATTTTTCTCAACTTCAAAAATTCCAAAAATTCCTATAAAATCCCAATAAATCCTAAATATTCCCAATTTTATTTCTCTCAACTACCCCATGACCCAATTTCTCCAATTTGACCATCTTTAACCAAAATCCCCAAATTGCCCTTTAAAGACTCAAATTTCCCCAAATCCAACTCAAATGTCCATCAATTTGATCTTAATTGACCCCAATTCCAGTACTAAACTCAAATTCACTTTTGATATGACCAAACTAAACAAAATCCAAGCTCAATTGGTCCATGATTTGAGACAAATTTTGATTTGGGTCAAAACCCCAATTTTGATTATATGACTTAATCTCACCAAATTGAACCCATAGCCTAGTAAATTGGCCTCAATTAATGTTAAAAAATCTTTATGAAATCCCCATACATCAAAATCAACCATCAATTGGCATTGGTTAAGCCTCAAATCAATTTGATTTTGGCCTAAATCCAAAATTCCCAAATTTAGCCCCAAATTGGCTAAGTCCCTAAATTTCACCCAATTGATTGCCTTAACCTCCTAATTGGCATCCAATTCATGTTGAAAACTCTTCATTAAGTTCCTATTGACCATTTACAATAATAAATTTTGACTTAGCCCAAGGCTAACCCAAGCTAGACCCAAGCCTAGCCCAACATGACCAAATTGATTAAAGTTCAAAATTCCTTCAAATTGACCCTTCAATTGAACTCAAAAACACTTCCATCCTTCACCAAAGTTGTTCCTTATGATCATGTACACCAAATTCAAAAATCATTTTGGCCAATTAACATGGCTAACCTAATCCAAACCCAAGTTTTGGTCATTTGCACCCACTTGGACCCATACACTAAATGTGACCTAACCACTAAAGCCACCAAATTAAGTCCACCACAGCCATTAGTTGGACTTAGTGACCAGTACAAACACCATGAAATCTTATTTCCAAAAATGCACATGCTTAAGATATCTTTGCTAAATCCAAACACATTTGCATTAAATTGTTGTGATGGATTCCTCTGGGCTCCCTGAGCTCCTAGCCACCTCCCCCT
>JXCR01065242.1:517228-527804 GCA_002079205.1 Phalaenopsis hybrid cultivar
GACAGCCAGCCTAGTGGCCGGAAAAGCCTAAAACCGAGAGCCACCCCCATGGCACCTCACCCAAATCAAACCTAGAGGCCAACTCATGCAAATCAAACTATGGAACTCCTCTGCCCTCGACCTAAGCACCACAATGCACCCAAAATTATGCCCTACAAGCCACCCCATGGCCATTTTTATAAAAACTCACCTCCCATGGCCATGTGATGTGTGCTAAAATTTTCTTAGAGAGGCCNGCTCACCTCCCATGGCCATGGGAGGTGTGCTAAAATTTCCTTAGAGAGGCCTCCCCAAACTTCATACAAAGCTTCCCTAAGATTCCCTCAGTGCATTCCAACCATTTTCCCTTACCCATTCCTGTTGTCGGAGCTTAATTTTAAGCTTGGAACCTTGCCGGAAACCAGGAGAGAACCCAATACACCTCCACACTCCACCAAACTTCAATTGCTTGTGCCCACACCTTCACAAGAGTGAAAGAAGCCAAAGCCCCATCAAATCCCCATTCCACAGAGCCTCTACCATAGCTCTAGACCAACACCTGAAATCGAGCTTGGTCGAATTCATATCTAGAACTTACACCAAGGCTAGGGACTCAATCCCTAGTCTCCTTAGACCCCAACAAACATCCTGAGCACCTCTTATTGAAGCCTCCCTACTCAGAGCAAAGGTATAAAACTTCTACTTCTCCCGAGCTTATTTTGATTCTCCGTTTACTTAAGCTTAATTTCATGTTATCTTAGCCGTATGGATGTGTTCGTCTCACTTTGACGAGTCCATAGGATCAAACCCGAAGTAATTTGGTCGAGTCTAGGCCGAGATCTTAAGGTTTTAGTGTGGACGGGCAAGGGATCATTCTATTGGGGATGATGATGGGGAGCCGTCTGATCGAGCATGTATTATATGGATGAGGGAGATCAAGTTGGACAGCACTTCGGGACACAAATAGCGGGCCGAGTCAGCAAGCTACGTGGACGGCGACGACCAACCAGAGCGCGCCACGCATGTTTTGGAGCCGTCGTAGGTTGAGGTGGCACGCGCGATTTAAATAGAAAAATAGGGGCCTTTTCTTATTTATTTAATCCCCAAACTTCAAAAATGCATAACTTTGTATAGAAAAATCAGAAAAATAAAATAAAAATACCTTTTTTCTCAGAGAACAGAGGAGAATAATGTGGAATAATTTTCAAGTCCATTTGATGTATAAAATATTTTTAATTAATCAAAAACTATTTGGAATCATTTGTTTCTCCATGCAAATTAACACATCACCATTGCTTTAAATTTTGACATGTTGTAGCCTCTGTCAGGGGAGGTATTCTATGATTTTTCTAAAGCCAGAGAAGGTCCCTATACAGAGACCCATATTTTTCAAGTTATTTCACATCATTTCCTTAAAATAATCATGGAAAATAGCATATTGGTTATTAAATCCCAAGAAGATTTTTGAAGGTCCACCATGACCAGAGAAACCTTTGAAAATAATTTCATGGGACAAGTCATTTAAAATATTCTTAAATTTTCCCAATACTAAATCACTAAGATAATTAATTTTGAAAAATACAAACATTTAAATGACTTGATTTTTTATCTCCACTCTGATTTATGATCCAGAGAACTCATCATAACAGTTTCAAAATATTTTGAGTTCATTTGATGACTTAAAATGATTTTTAAAGATAAATACCACTCTTAACATTTAAATGATTTTTAAAAATCAAAATATAACTCAAAAAATTATGAAACTTAGTTTTTTAAGTTCTCTGTGATCAGGGGTATTTTCTAAAAATAAAAACTTAATTTTTGGCCTACTCTAAATATTCAAATAATTAAAAATTCATAAAAATCATAAAAATAATAAAACTCATATAAAGGTTATAAATTGTTTCCTAATCACTTAGGAACAATTAGAATATTTTTCCTGATTTTATAAATAAAGATAATGCTTAAAAAATAATTTTTAATAGGCTAAAAATGAGTTCTCATTAAAATAATTCCAATAAATCAAGGAAAAATCCAAAAAATATAAAATTTGCTCCACTGAGTTATTTGACCATAAAAAGATTTTCCAAAAAATACAAACTTAATTTTCCCCACTTAAAATATTTTATTTTTATTAAATAACCCAAAAATTAAAATAATTCTAATAAATCACAGAGAAACTAAAAAATTGTGAAATTTGATCCAAAGGCTTCTCTAGTCCAGCTCTACCTCCAGTAAAAATTTCAATGGATTATAATTTACCTTGGTAAAGTTAGGAATTTTCTTTGAAAAATCCTATTTTTACATTAAAATAATTATGTAAATTAAATTAAATTTTGAAAAATCACATTTTCTCCTCTGATGTCTCAATTGACCCATGGATGAGGTAGAATAAAAATTTTAAAGTCATTTGAATTGAATTTGACAAATTATGAGGTGTTAGAGCCTTAGGGGCAAATGTGTAATTTTGGAAATTTTGCCTTAATTAACATTTAGGTTTAATTCAAGGAGGGAAAATGGGTAACTTCTAATCTTAATCAATTTATCTGATGCTTGAAACACAAGGGGTTAATTGGTAGAAACTAATCTCACTTTCTTAATGAAGATTAATACATTTCTAAATTATTTAAGTTTGGAAGTTTATTAAGATTAAATGATCCAGGACTTAGGGGTATGACTTTTGAAGTCAATAATTAATCAATTTAATACCCCTATCTTGAATTTCGACTTAGGGGTATAACTTTTGAAGTCAATAATTAATCAATTTAATACCCCTATCTTGATTTTAAAATAGAATCTAAATCATGAATCATGACCACTTAAAGCTTAACATTTTTAAAACTAATTAAGACACTCACCTAGGTCTTAAGGGCTTAGTGGTGACTTAAGCTAAATCAAAAAGTAAATGAGGATTAGAGAAATAAACAAAATTATAACAAACATCCTTGAAACACCACTAAGCCCAATTAGGATTAAAAATTTGGCTAAGTGTTCAAATTACACTAACTTGCCTCTTTAAGGGTCTTCACCCACATAATTTTCAAATTAAATGATAAGTGATAATTACCCTATTCTTAGGGATAATTGAGACATCCATGTTCACTAAGTAATAAGGGTAATTACAGGATGAACCATTAAGCAACATAATGCGTTTAAATGGACTCGAGGCTTTTCACCAGTTGTTAAGAGGGATGCATGGACCTACTTCCCCCTCCTAACTTGTTGGATACCTCAGAGGCCTATTAAACTTAATATTTCTCTGCTCAATGGAATCATCCATTTTAAGGACTCACCAAGATATGACATAGGTTTAGGAAAATTACCAAAATTTTACCTTTCCTCCTCTTCATAAACTGCCTTAACATGCATTTTATAAGGACTCACCAAGATATGACATATGGTTAGGAAAATTACCAAAATGTTACCTTTCCTACTCTTCATAAACTGCCTTAACATGCATTTTAAGTTTCATGTAGTGGAACGAGAAGACTCGCCAGGTACACTTTTATAGTTTTTAGCGTTGTCTTTCTTGTACTTTCATATTGTACTTTTATACCTGCAAATTTGCATGCTAAACAAGTGTTGTCTTTCTTGTACTTTCATACTATACTTTTATACCTGCAAATTTGCATGCTAAACAAAGTTGTCACCCTGCATGAAAACAAAAACTATCAGGATATCCACATAACCAAAACCATAACCCGAAATCAAAACTAAAATCAACCATGATAAAATTCACCGCCACAACATTCAAAGTATAAAACAACTCAAATTTTAATCACAAACCTCACATAAAACTACAACTTCAACTAAATTAAGACGTCTCTATTGGATAATCGGGGAATCCCTCGGAGGAGGTAACCTACGGTTGCTAACGAGGCTTCCCATGGTTTAAATGAAATTGTGGAACTCCTAAATATTTGTCCTTTGTCACGACCTAAATCCTCACTTCTTCCAGGCTATTTGTGTGATCATTTCACACGAATGTAAACCCTAACTAATAAAATTGGCAGGATGAAACACCTAAATATTTCTCCTCAAAACTAAAGAAAAACATTAGGATAGCTTCGGAAGTCATCGATGTTCTCCTCTGGATCCATGACATCCCCTAGTTCTTCTTCCTTTGGATTCTACAATAAAATGTTTTGGATCCATGACATCCCCTAGTTCTTCTTCCTTTGGATTCTATAATAAAATGTTCCAAATTTGGGTTCTCCTCTGGATCCATGACATCCCTTAGTTCTTCCTCCTTTGGATTCTACAATAAAATGTTCCAAATTTGCTAGATCCATGACATCCCCTAGTTCTTCTTTCTTTGGATTCTACAATAAAATGTTCCAAATTTGAGAACCCATGACATCCCCTAGTTCTTCCTCCTTTGGACTCTACAACAAAATGTTCCAAATTTGAACCCGACATCCCCTAGTTCTTCCTCCTTTAGATTCTACAATAAAATGTTCCAAATTTGAACCAATCTCTTTCACACCTCTATGTCTGATTTCGTTGAAGAGTCCCACCCTTTGAAATTCCTTGAAGATAATTCAACCTCTACGTCCAATTTCGTTGAAGAGTCCTACCCTTTGAAATTCCTTGAAGATAATTTTTCCCACACCTCTACGTCCGATTTCGTTGAAGATTCCTACCCTTTGAAATTCCTTGAAGATAATATTTCTTGATTTTCTCTAGTCCTTCTTCCTTTGGATTCTACAATAAAATGTTCCAAATTTGAACCAATCCCCTTTCACCTTAGTTCTTCTTCCTTTGGATTCTACAATAAAATGTTCCAAATTTGAACCAATCCCCTTTCACCCTCCTCCTTTGGATTCTACAATAAAATGTTCTAAATTTGAACCAATCCCCTTTCACACCTCTATGTCCGATCTCATTGAAAAGTCCTACCCTTTGAAACTCCTTGAAGATAGTATTTCCTGATTTTTATCGAGAGTCTTCTTAGGTGTCGATTTCGTTGAAGAGTCCTACCCTTTGAAATTCCTTGAAGATATTTTTTCTTGATTTTTATCGAGAGGATTTCGTTAAAGAGCCCTACCCTTTGAAATTCCTTGAAGATAATATTCCTTGATTTTTATCGAGAGTATGTTGAAGAGTTCCACCCTTTGAAATTCCTTGAAGATAATATTTCTTGATTTTTATCGGGAGTCTTCTTAAGTGGATTCCTTGAAGATAATTTTTCTTGACTTTTATCGAGAGTCTTCTTAAGTAACTTTGGTCATTTAAGATGTAATTAACTATAGGGGCTTGCCCTTATTGGAAGCATGTCCGAACCCAGCTTAATATAAACCTTATTTAATCCTTTATATTAAATAGGGGACTATCGACAAATACAAAGGTTTCGCAGACCAAACGGATGTCATACTTTCCTTAGTTTGATTGATCGAGCCTCATCCTCTAGTCTTGTGTTTATCCTTCGGGATAGATAGAGGATTTGAGGTACAATGCTCTTTCATTTTAAACTATGAAAATATGGGGTCAATATGATTTCATACTTCAATGACCTTCCGAAGCACGCGACGTGATTTCGATTCCAGTGACCGACAGCTTCTTACGGGCAACCCCACAAACCAACCCAAAATATCGCCGATAGCTTCTGGTGACTTCGCTGGGGACAAGCTTTTCTCTCCATACAAATTAAGAGATATTATCTCCACACATCAGTAATATGCCCATGTGCCTCTTGAACCAAATTACCCTTCTTCCGTTGGCATACTTTACCCATTTCTATCTTCGGAAAGTACAACTAACTCTTTAGACTTCAGCACTAGCTGTTCAACCATCTTTGAATAGAGGGGTTCAAGAGGCCATTAAGGACTCTTTAAATTTTCATGTGGGGTTGGACCCCCAATACGTGTGTCGGTGATCAAATTTTCAAGAGGCCATTAAGGACTCTTTAAATTTTCATTTTCTGCCACGAATTGGGTCTCGCACTGGATCCTAAAATTTGTCACAGCTCCTTTCCACCTTTGGTTTGCCATTTCACAAATTAAACCAAATCGTGTTGTGCTGCACGCACTTTGAAATATTAATTAAATTTTACACCTTTTTGAACAAAGATGTTAAAATTACCTTTAAATTAAGACCCGCCCGGTCTACATATTAACATTCATTTTCAGTGCTCGCACTAAAAAATTATGAGGTTTTTGGCCATATAGCTAACCCTAAAACTTTCTGTTTTAAAGCCCGCTGCGATGACTTACCCAATGCTTACCTTTTCCTGCAACCTGCCAACGGCGAAACCTGCCATCCCCGCTGCTGCTAAGGTGAAGGAAGTGATGATTATTGAAGATTCGACTGAAGGATTAAATTTCTGCCACCCATGTTTGAAATCGGGTCAAGCTCAAGGACTCTACCGCTAACCTGTACTCAAAGGAGGAACCGCAATAGGAGAATTCAGAGGGGCATCAAAGCCCAGACTCCTTAGAACACACCTGATGAGGAGGAGCCTCTTCAAGTTGAAGAGGTATTACCAGAAATTTACCCACTCCTACGAGGGAGTATATTCGATCCTCTGACAGATACTAATGGATATGAGAGTATCTGGAAGATTGCTGCCGCATTTCCACCACCTCATGGATATGGTGAGAAGGGAAAGAAATTCATCCCCATCACCCGAGTTAGTGCAGTCTTTAGAAGGCTTGCTATTAAAGAAGGATGTTCTGTTAGTGAATTACTTAAACAAGTGGGACATGCAATTTCCCCTCATATGAAGAATGAAATTTTGAAGGATATTAAGTTCGCTAGAAAATTTCATTGGTCGACTATAAAGTCACCTACACGTGTTCCCGTCTAGCTCCGTTTAGGAAACCAAGTCGATATTACTATGGTAACCACCGATCATACCACCACCAGAACCACAGGTCGCCGGCTGATTAAGTCAAGGCTGGGTCCGAGAAGTTTACCCATTATTCCTGCAATCATAGAAAGAAAGATAAGACGATTACCTAACACTATAGCCAATTTATACCAAGAGGAGCATACCTTCCCTCGACATACCAATGTCTCTACTAAGACGTCCCGTCCTGAGACATCATCGTCAAAGAAGAAGAAGGTATGGGTACCCAAGGTCACTGCATCGATACAGTTCAGTGAGCCTGCAGGACTGGAAGTAAAACTAGTGCTTGAAATATCTGACACCATCGCGACAATAGTCAGTGAAATGGAGGAACAAGTTGAGGATTTCCATCAGGGTCCTCTAGATCTTAAAGCAATCAAGGAATCGATAATTGAGAAAAAAGTTGAGAAACTCAGGATTGAGATTTTTGAGTTAGCTCGAGAACACGGAGTCTCCGTCAATAGTGACAACGAGGATGTTGATTACAGTGATTACTTGGAGGAAGATTTCATGGATGTCCACGTGATCGAAACCAAAGCTACCACATCTGTGTGCGAGGCTCAACCTCACACTGAAGAGAACGTCGTAGATGAGCTGCATAGGGTTATCAGGGGAAATCACAAGCAGCTATGACCGCCATGGCCATGGATGAGCAAGTTATTCTATTGGAGAAAAGAATAGAGGAGATGACTGCAGCTATGACCGCCATGGCCACCATTCAGGGGCAATCACAAGCACCAAGATTGGCTTCTTCAGAGATTAATCAGCCAGAAATCATACACATCGCAGATGAAAGAAGGGAGGCTACTTCAAAAGACAAAGAAGAACAACCAAAGAAGGATTCCCCATCAAGTGCCAAGCCAGAAAAAAGAGTTCAAGCAAATGGTTGAACAAGTACAGGATGCCTTAGCCCAGTCGAAGGGCGGTGCGCAATTTTAAAGGGTAGACCTTACCCGGAGGAGTTTGATGCCGTGCCTTTCCCCAAGTGTTTTGTGACCCCAAACTTCAAGATATTCAATGGGACTGGAAATCCCAGACAACACATAAAACATTTTCGAGCCAATTGTGGCAACAAAAGGAATAACGAAGCTCTACTCTGCCAGCAGTTCGTCAGTAGCTTGTCAAAGATTGCTTTCGACTAGTACGCTGACTTGCCCAATGGGTCAGTTAAAACATTTTCTGAGTTGGAGCAGTTATTTGTGAAAAGATTTGCTGGGGCGCAGCATCATGTGTCTATTGGAGAACTCATGATGGAGAAGTAGAAGCCTAGTGAAACCTTGACAAACTATATTTTGAGGTGGAGAAACCTTAGCATGAAATGTGAACCTCAGCTACGGGAACATCAAGCAATTTAGATTTACTCAAAAGCATTCATGGGCCAGTAGCTTTCATGCTTAAGGGACTCAACATCAAATCCTTCGAGAAGCTTCATTCATGGGCCATTAGATTTCATGCTTACGGGACTCACCATCAAATTCTTCGAGAAGCTACTCAGTAAAGCCAACAGTCTTCAAGAAGAAATATTCATGCTTAAGGGACTCACCATTAAATCCTTCGAGAAGCTACTCAGTAAAGCCAGCAGTCTCTAAGAAGAAATGAAGCACATAGAGCCACATGAAAAGGCTAAGGTGACCAGAGTATTCGAAAAGAAATCAGGGGTAGTCGCAACTGTTGACAAAGGAAAGCAACCGATAAAGATATATGCAGAAGATCATCGTCAGTCTTCGTCACAGTACTCTTAGAAACAGAGTAGTCAATCCAACGAAAGGTCGTCTCAGGAGGGATCACCTCGAACAACGGGTAAAAGAATATCCCTGTTAGAGCGACAAAAAGTTGTTTACTCCTTCAAAGATGAATCTGTACCCTAAACATTCAAAAGCTTGTTGAAGAAACTAGAATTCAAACTACCTGATCCAAAGAAACCCGAAGAGGTGGATAAGAAGAATGAACCAAATTATTGCCCGTACCACCGGTTGCTTGGGCACACTATAGACAAATGCTTTGTCTTTAAAGACTGAATTGAGAAGAACCTCAAGGAAGAGAATATAGCAATCCCAAAGGAGTATTTGAGAGAACCTGAAAAAGGTTCTATAAACATGATTTCAACGGAGTCAATTTCCCTAATTGATCCATATGTCGGAACAGATGGATGGAGTACAACTTGGGATGAACTCAAGAAAGTCCTCGATCGGATACATGATTCATCGAAACAAGCTTCTACAAATACCAAAGAAGGATGGAATGAGGTATGGAGCAGATCGTCCAAAAGATACTAAACAAGCTACAGTGTGCATCAAAACAAGCCTCCATTCAGAGCGTGCAACATACTGAGCCCGAGATGAAGATTTCACCAGAAAATCTGTCATCATCAAGAACAAAGAACAAGAAAAAGAAAAGCGTCATTTCCAAGATTGTTAGCACAGGGGGTAGGATAGGGGCTGCCTCTATTAGACTGGTTGTCTCGGATTTGGGGAAGAAAATCCTTGAATTTTTGTCCCTCCGGGGTCTTATGAATATAATAGTTGTGATTTCGGCTACGTTCTGACTATTTCTGGTAATAACGTGACTGATTATAGCCAAGTTAGTTGTGATCTCGATCCCCAAAATGATCCTCAAATCGTACTTGAGTCGGATGAACTTGTTGTCAAGTCTAAAGAAGACATCAACGATATCACTTACGACGGCACCGACAACGAAGAGCCAACTCTCAAGCATCATTGTGCACCGCTCGCCATCAACTTAGATCTCTCCAACGATGAGGAAAAGACATCAAAAGATTCAACAATGATATCTCAAGAGGAAGAAATCACAGAAGTCAACTTAAGGAGCGGAAAGGTGTTACCACCAACAACAGCTCCAACAGACAAAGGAAAACAGATAACGACTCGAGAAGAGGTACCCCCACCTCCGCCAGTGGAAGAACCACATAATCAAGATAAAATTGGAGGATCGTACAAAGTAGAATACAACGTGCTAGCTCATCTTAGGAAGTTTCCTACCCGACTAAGCATCTACGATGCTCTGATCCTGTCAAAGGAGATGAGAGAATCTCTGGTTACAGCTCTGCTAGATCCAGAAATTTGCTTAGCTCAGTTGGCTAGCACATCCTCAGATGAAGTTTGTTCATTGAAAGAACAGACAGGGGGAACCTTCACAGATGAAGACTTATTGCTCGGTACCGCCGACCACAACCGTCCGCTCTACATCTCCGTCAACATTGGCAGATTTGTGTTTTCTAGAGTTTTAGCTGGATCCTGGAGCATCTCTTAACTTGATGAGTCTCTGGACGTTAGCATATTTGGACTTTAACGTTGAAGAGCTCATCCCCGATAAGATGATGTTAAGTGGATTCAACTAAAAGGGATGTTGACCTCATTTTTGGTTGAGGTTTAGTTTGTCCCATTTAGTAGCATAGAGTCGGGCCATAGGACTTTTCCTGTTGACTATTCCTATAAAACTAGACTTGGCACCCTCACCATTAGAAATTCTACCCTCTTCTTTACTCAACCTGAAGTTCCACATGTTGGTCTCAACCTCTAAGTACTTAGTAGGTGGGGTCACTATGGGGGAAACTCGAGACGACTCACCCTTAGGATTGCTGGACCTTAGGGTTGACCTTGGGTGTTGGTCTGGAGATAAGGCACTCACTACACTANGTTGTTTTATTTGGTGTATATGATCATAAGGAATAACTTTGGTGAAGGATGGAAGTGGTTTTGAGTTCAATTGAAGGGTCAATTTGAGGGAATT
>JXCR01065242.1:540967-554726 GCA_002079205.1 Phalaenopsis hybrid cultivar
CTACACTTATCTACACCCACATTCACTCACAACCCTAAACTCAAATTTCTAGCCTAGAGCCCTTGATCTTTTGGGATACTCAAGTAGATGGTCCCCTAAAGCCCCAAGGTATGGTTTGGCTAAGACGACTATGTAGAGGACCCAAAATGCGGTTTTCATTAGTCCATGGCTTGTTGGTGATTATTGGTACCTCAGTTATACCAAATTACCCATCTTGGCCTTTTACCCCAAAAGCACCCCCAAATTACCAAAATACCCCTCCACAGCTCAAAACCCAAAAAATTCCAACAATTCTTTAAAAATCCTAATAAATCCCAAATATTCCCAATTTTATTTCGTTTAACTACCACATGACCCAATTTGGCCAATTTGACCATATTTAACCAAAATCCCCAAATTGGCCTTTAAAGACCCAANGAGTTTTAGATAAGTGTTGTTTATTTATTATTATTGTATGAACTTCCTTTTACATATGAAATTTGTGTTTTGTTGTATCTTTCTCATGAAGTCTGAGTAGTTTCCTTTATCTTTCTCCCTACTCAGAGATATGGTGAAATGAAGAGATAATTTGGATGTGCAAATGTTAAAATATAAAATAAATTGTGATGGTTTTTCAACTCAATTCTTTTGAATTGTTATAATATGTTGTGAAACATAAGATCCGAGAAATAGAGTATGAGTTCTACAACAGAGTGAGAATCACATTTAAGTCCATGAAGGAGTATTTCATTTATAGAATTAAGTGCAAATAAATAGGTAAATATACATTGTTGGGTGTCCAATTGGAGATTTTTAGGGTGACAGACTAAAATCCCTAATTTGATTTTAGTTTTTAAGAACAAAAGCAAGAGTTAGCTTTCAACAGAAGAGAAGTGGGAGCTCTGGAGTTGGAGCCAGTATCTCCCTAGCCTAGCCACAGATTATGGGACTAAACCTGAGATTAGCCAATGATTTTTTATAACACTGAATCAGGGTAGAGAATTAAAATTACCCCTATTTAGTACAATAAAAATTTAAACCATTTATCTCATCTCATGTCACCAAAAACTCATTGTAGTGGGCAAGATGTTTTTTCATATTAGAAAACTTCATCACATAAACATAGTTAGTAGTTATTGTTTTAAACTTTACATTCAAATTTTGCTAGTAGTTAGTAATTTAGTTCTGATAGTATCTAGAACATTTGAAATTAGTGATAGTGATTTCGTTGTATTTCTGTGAATTTACTTGTTAATTTATCATTTCAAATTTAAACCTTCCTCGTGGGATCGATATTTGGGACTTAAATAGAAAGTCTTGTANATTTACTTTTTGATCTGGCCAATTGAATGGTTATAATATGTTGTGAAACATAAGATTCGGGAAATAGAGTATGAGTTCTACAACAGAGTGAGAATCACATTTAAGTCCATGAAGGAGTATTTCATTTATAGAATTAAGTGCAAATTAATAGGTAAATATACATTGTTGGGTGTCCAATTGGAGATTTTTAGGGTGAAAAACTAAAATCCCTAATTTGATTTTAGTTTTTAAGAACAAAAGCAAGAGTTAGCTTTCAGCAGAAGGGAAGTGGGAGCTCTGGAGTTGGAGCCAGTATCTCCCTAGCCTAGCCACAGATTTAGGGACTAAACCTGAGATTAGCCAATGATATTTTATAACACTAAACCAGGGTAGAGAATTAAAATTGCCCCTATTTAGTACAATAAAAATTTAAACCATTTATCTCATCTCATGTCACCAAAAACTCATTGTAGTGGGCAAGATGTTTTTTCATATTAGAAAACTTAATCACATAAACATAGTTAGTAGTTACTGTTTTAAACTTTACATTTAAATTTTGCTAGTAGTTAGTAATTTAGTTCTGATAGTATCTAGAACATTTGAAATTAGTGGCAGTGATTTCGTTATATTTCTCTAAATTTTCTTGTTAATTTATCATTTCAAATTTAAACCTTCCACGTGGGATCGATATTTGAGACTTAAATAGAAAGTCTTGTATTACTTGATAACAATATGTATACTTATGTAGAATCCCAACATTAAGTGTTTAACTTTATTATTCATAAAATACAACATCAATATTTTGGTACATTTGTNGCTTGATAACGATATGTATACTTGTGTAGAATCCCAACATTAAGTGTTTAACTTTATTATTCATAAAATACAACATCAATATTTTGGTACATTTGTAAAGCAGAGTCAGCTTCATAAATTTTACACAACTATATTTTCTCGGGATCATATTGGATCTGAAGGTTTGGTACCTTACGATTCAAAATTAGAACGCACTATTAGAAAAGTTTGAAAATAACAAAAAGAAATTAGAAATTTGAATGAAATTGCAAATAACTTAGATAATAAAATAAATGAAAATCGACAAAGACCTTTAAAAGGTTATGTTAATTCTACAATAGATGAACTTCACTTGACTATTCAAAATCCTGATTTTGTTGTTAATTCATTTGAGCTTAAACCTGTTATTATCTAAATGGTACAAAATAATCAGTTTAGAGGAACACCTACTAAAGAACCTAACTTACAACTTGCTAGTTTTTTTTGAAATATGTGCTACTTTTAAATATTATGGAGTGTCTAATGATGCTGTCAGACTTTGACTTTTCCTTTTTTCACTGAGGGACAAAGGTAAAGCTTAGTTAAATTCATTAGCACCTGGATCTATCAGGACTTGGGGAGAACTATCACAAAAATTTTTAGCTAAATATTTTCCTCCCTAGAAAACTGCTAAGCTTAGAAATGATATTACATCTTTTTTTCAGTTCGAAGGGGAATTAATATACGAAGCTTGAGAAAGATTTAATGATCTCCTTAAAAGATGTACACACCATGCTTTACCAGATTAGTTAATAATTCAAACTTCTTACAATCGATTAGTAGGATCGCTTAGATCTATTATAGATGCTACTGCAGGTAGATCATTAATGTCAAAACCTTTTGATGAAGCATATTTTTTAATAGAGGAGATGGCTGCTAATAATTTTCAATGGCCCTCTGAATGAGTAAATTGAAAGATAGTAGCTAGTATTCATGATTTAGATGCAATGTCTATTTTTTTCATCTCAATTTGCCATTATATCAAAGAAGATTGATCAAATTGGAGTGAACAATTCTCAAATACCACCAATATTAGAGGAACATTCATTAAGACAAGTAATCAATACTCAATCATCTTATGAAACTATGAATGTTATAAATAATAGAAATAATAATCCCTATTTTAATTATTATAATCCTGGATGGAAAAATCACCCTAATCTTAGTTTGAGTAACTATAACAATTCAATGAGCCCCTCAATAAATTTAAATAACTGAGGGAATCCTAACTATAGACCTTATTATCCTCCTGGATTTAACAATAACTCCCAAGTTAAGGGGAAGAAGTTGACTATGGAAGTATTGATGTTAAACATGGAAAATCAAATACAAAATCAAGGAGATGCAATTAAGAATATTGAAAATCAATTAGGACATATTGTTACTGCACTTAGTAACAGACCTTCAGGAATTCTTCCTAGCACTGTTGAAGTTAATCCAAAAGATCAGAATAAAGAGCAAATTAAAGCTATTCAATTATGAAGTGAAAAAGAAGTGGAGACAAGAATCCAAAGAGAAACTAAAGTTGAGAACAAGAATGTGAAAATTGAAAATGACAATGATGAAAATAAACCAATAAAAATTTCTTTAGAAAAATTGCCACCTCTGTTTCCTCAATGATTGAAGCAGAAGAATAAAGATAAATAATTTACAAAATTTTTGAAAATTCTTAAAAAAGTTAACGATAAATATTCATTTCATTGAGGCTTTGGAACAAATGTCATGTTATGTGAAATTTATGAAGGATATACTAAACAAGAAGAGGAAGTTTGCATATCATGAGACCGTTGCACTCAGTGGAGTGTAGTGCAATTATTCAAAAAAAGCTTCCTAAAAAGTTAAAAGATTCTGGTAGTTTTACTATACCTTGTGTTATTGGTGTAAAATTGTTTGGAAAAGCCTTATGTGATCTAGGAGCTAATATTGATCGTATGCCTCTATCAATTTTTAAACGTTTAGATTTAGGAGAGATTTCCCCTACTACTGTAACTCTTCAATTAGCTGATTGATCAATAACTTATCCTAAAGGAGTTATAAGAGATGTATTAGTGAAATTGAATGAATTTATTTTTTTTGTAGACTTTATTGTATTAGATATGGAGGAAGATAAAGAGATTTCTATTATTATGGGGAGACCATTCATTGTAATATGGAGAACTATGATAGATGTGCAAAAAGGAGAATTAATAATGAGATTAAATGATCAAGAAGTAACTTTTAATATAGCAAAACTTACGCAAAATCCTACGCTTTAAGGGACTATTTTAGAATGGAAGTTACTGATTATCTAAGTAATGAGCGATTTAAGGGACTGTTTGAAGAAAAATTAGGCAATAAGAGAGTTATGAGAATGAGAATGAAATAAAAAATGAGAATTTAGATTATTTTTAAGACAAATTTGAAATTTTGGACCTTGCAAAAAATGATAATAAAAATCTTATTCCTTCAAGTATTAAATCACCTAAACTTGAACTAAAAGTATTACCTGCCCATTTAAAATATGGGTTTTTAGGAGACTCATCTACATTGCTTGTTGTTATATCTTTTGATTTAACTAAATTTCAAGAGAAAAATATAGTAGAAATGTTGAAAAGATATAAGAAAGCCTTTGGATGGACTTTAGCATATACTAAAGGAATCAGTCCTTCAATTTGCATGCACAAAATTCTATTTGATGAACAATATGAACCTAAAGCTGATCCTTAGAGGAGATTAAACCCGATAAAGAAAAAAGTTGTTAAAAAGGAAATCTTAAAATGGTTAGATGTTGGAATTATATATTCTTTTTTAGACAGTACTTGGGTAAGTCTGATCCACTGTGTTTCAAAGAAAGGAGTGATAGTTGAAGTAAATGAAAAGAAAGAATTAATTCCAATAAGACAAGTTACTGGCTGGTGAATTTGTATAGACTATAGAAAATTAAATGTAGCCACCAGGAAAGATCATTTTCCTTTACCATTTCAAGAACAAATGATGGATAGAGTGGTTAGGTAAAAATATTACTGCTTTCTAGTTGGATATTGGATGCACGGGTAATTTAGTGTGACAATTTTGCAAATATTTTTCAATATTATAAAATTACACACGATAGATATATAATAAATATTCAATATAATCCCAACAAAATACTTTTTATCTAAATAATTTATCTTTTAAAACTCTTTTTAAACTGTCAAATCCCCTTTAATATTAATGCAAGTATATGTATCATTCAAGTAATAAAGGGCTCTAATGTAGTCCTAGATATCGATCTCACAGGGAAGTTGGAAAATCCTAAAGTAAANGTTAACAATAAATATTCATTTCATTGAGGCTTTGGAAAAAATGTTATGTTATGTGAAATTTATGAAGGATATACTAAACAAGAAGAGGAAGTTTGCATATCATGAGACCGTTGCACTCAGTGGAGTGTAGTGCAATTATTCAAAAAAAGCTTCCTAAAAAGTTAAGAGATCCTGGTAGTTTTACTATACCTTATGTTATTGGTGTAAAATGGTTTGGAAAAGCCTTATGTGATCTAGGAGCTAATATTGATCGTATGCCTCTATCAATTTTTAAATGTTTAGATTTAGGAGAGATTTCCCCTACTACTGTAACTCTTCAATTAGCTGATCGATCAATAACTTATCCTAAAGGAGTTATAAAAGATGTATTAGTGAAATTGATGAATTTATTTTTTTTTTGTAGACTTTATTGTATTAGATATGGAGGAAGATAAAGAGATTTCTATTATTTTGGGGAGACCATTCATTGCAATATGGAGAGCTATGATAGATGTGCAAAAAGGAGAATTAATAATGAGAGTAAATGATCAAGAAGCAACATTTAATATACCAAAAGTTACGCAAAATCCTACGCTTTAAGGGACTATTTTAGAATGGAAGTTACTGATTATCTAAGTAATGAGCGATTTAAGGGACTGTTTAAAGAAAAATTAGGCAAGAAGAGAATTATGAGAATGAGAATGAAATAAAAAATGAGAATTTAGATTATGTTTAAGACAAATTTGAAATTTTGGACCTTGCAAAAAATGATAATAAAAATCTTAGTCCTTCAAGTATTAAATCACCTAAACTTGAACTAAAAGTATTACCTGCCCATTTAAAATATTGGTTTTTAGGAGACTCATCTACATTGCTTGCTATTATATCTTCTGATTTAACTAAATTTCAAGAGAAAAAAATAGTAGAAATGTTGAAAAGATATAAGAAAGCCTTTGGATGGACTTTAGCATATACTAAAGGAATCAATCCTTCAATTTGCATGCACAAAATTATATTGGATGAACAATATGAACCTAAAGCTGATCCTTAGAGGAGATTATACCCGATAAAGAAAAAAGTTGTTAAAAAGGAAATCTTAAAATGGTTAGATGTTGGAATTATATATCCTCTTTTAGACAGTACTTGGGTAAGTCTGATCCACTGTGTTTTAAAGAAAGGAGTGACAGTTGAAGTAAATGAAAAAAAAGAATTAATTCCAATAACACAAGTTACTGGTTGGAAAATTTGTATAGACTATAGAAAATTAAATGTTGCCACCAGGAAAGATCATTTTCCTTCACTATTTCAAGAACAAATGATGGATAGAGTGGTTGGGCAAAAATATTATTGCTTTCTAGTTGGATATTGGATGCACGGGTAATTTAGTGTGACAATTTTGCAAATATTTTTCAATATTACAAAATTACACACGATAGAGATATAATAATATTCAATATAATCCCAAAAAAATACTTTTTATGTAAATAATTTATCTTTTAAAACTCTTTTTAAACTGTCAAATCCCCTTTAATATCAATGCTAGTATATGTATCACTCAAGTAATAAAGGGCTCTAATGTAGTCCTAGATATCGATCTCACAGGGAAGTTGGAAAATCCTAAAGTAAATTATGAAAATTATTTTATAACAGAAGAAAAAAATAAAAGTAAAAGTAAAGTGTGAAGTTTGAAAATTAACTACTCAAGTGAATGCTAATTAAAATGTAGATGTAAGACTACAGATGTTAAACTAAATTAAATACTTAAATTTCAAAAGTAAAATTACTAAAATTAAACAAAGTTTTTATTGTGACGGAAAGTTCAAATTTAAGAAAGCATCCTTCCCTTATACAATGACTATATGGATTGTGAAAAAATTGAAATCAATTGAAAAAATATATATAAACTGTTTTGTGCCAAATAGGTGCAATCCTATTCTTTACCCTCTTTCGAGTGCTATAAAGAACATTGAGTAATCCAAAGTTTGGTCCCTAATTCCGTGGTTAGGCTGGGAGGATACAGGCTGCCACTCCAGAGCTCCCACTACTCTCTCCCCTAAGGGCTAACAATCTCACATTAGTTTCCATTCAACTGGATCAAATTTAGGATTTTAATCTGTCACCTTAAAATCTCCAATTCTTCATCCAATAAAGTATATTTATTTATTTATTTACACAAAATCCCATTGATGACTTACTCTCCTATGAAATCAAATATGATTCTCCCTATGTTGTATAAATGATATCTCATTTAAGAACATATGTCTCTCAACAATTTTTAACATTTCAATTGTCAAGATAGAAAAGTAAATGAAGATCGGAGTTCAAATCATCAAAAATTATTATCATTTAAAACCGTATAAGACAAAATCTATTCTTCACAAAACCATATCTCAAAGTAGAGAGAAGGATAAAGAAGATTACTCAGAATTCATGCGAAGGATATGATAAAACACGGGTTTCATAGATAAAAATAAGTTTATAAAATAAAAGAAATAAAAATATAACCTATCTCACAATCCTTCCCAAACAAATCCATAAAAGTTCTCTCCAAGCCTTTCTCTCTTTACAATCACTCCCAATTCTCTCTTGAAAGTGTAATAAAGAAGAAATCTCGNGAAGACAAAATCTATTCTTCACAAAATCATATCTCAAAGTAGAGAGAAGGATAAAGAAGATTACTCAGAATTCATAGATAAAAATAAGTTTATAAAATAAAAGAAATAAAAATATAACTCATCTCACAATCATTCCCAAACAAATCCATAAAAGCTCTCTCCAAGCCTTTCTCTCTTTACAATCACTCCCAATTCTCTCTTGAAAGTGTAATAAAGAAGAAATCTTGCACCTTCCCTCTACATTTACAACCTTAGAAGAAAATTTCCTTAACTCTCTTTATTTTTAACTCAAGCTTCTTTTATTTTGGGCCGCCTTCTTTGGAAAATATTCACACTCCAACTCTTCAAGTCTTCTTCTTTTATTTTGGGCCGCCTTCTTTGGAAAATATTCAAAATTCCCTCTAAAAGTTAACTCTTTTAAATTCAAATGTGTCGTTTAATCCAAGAGTCATATCCCTTCATAAAAGAACCTTCTAAAGTGTCTAGATGCATCGAATTACTACAAGAGGTGTGTAGAATAAATGTCCTTTTGAAATTCATGCAAAAATTCATCTCGAACCTCCTTAATTTGAAAAAGCCTTCCCTGGCGCATCATGCGCCCATCTAGCGCATCATGCTCCAGTTCTCCAAATTTAGGTGCATCTTGCGCCAGAATCCAAAAATTTATTGTTTTGGCTCCCAATTTTATCTTTTTTTATCATTTTTGTTCCAAATGCCTAAAAATGATATATCTGCAACAAAAACACAAAAATACTCTTCTTTAAAGTGCAATATCACCANCCAAGAGGGGTGTAGAATAAGTTTCCTTTTGAAATTCATGCAAAAATTCATCTCGAACCTCCTTAATTTGAAAAAGCCTTCCCTGGCGCATCATGCGCCCATCTAGCGCATCATGCTCCAGTTCTCCAAATTTAGGTGCATCTTGCGCCAGAATCCAAAAATTTGTTGTTTTGGCTCCCAATTTTATCCTTTTTTATCATTTTTGCTCCAAATGCCTAAAAATGATATATCTGCAACAAAAACACAAAAATACTCTTCTTTAAAGTGCAATATCCCCAAAAATAAGTATAAAATATGTACGTAAAATAGTATATTATTTTGGTTTATCAAAATCCTCTAAAATTAAATGTTACTCGCCCTCAAGTGACACTTTTATTACATAAAAGCATATGACTTAGGATAGAGATTAAATCATAACTTCTATACTTTAGTTTAAGAAATATAATAGAAAAATTTAAGAAAAAGCCTTTAATAACTTAGATTCAAACTCTAAGTCAAGGAATATTTATTAATCAAATTTAGGATTTTTGAATCTTTATTCATTTTAATAAGAATTGTAATTTGTCATATTAAGGACATTTAGAACATTCATATGAAAAAGAAATTTATGAAAACTTTAATAGGAATGCTACAAATAATCTAATACAAGTTTAGAAAATGTAATAAAGCTCCTTAAGTTGATTTAAGTGAAGCCAATTTTTTATTAGTCATCTCCTCAAACTTCTCCTCCCTTATTTTTCTCTTCTTTTTCTCTCTTTTTCTTTTTTTTTCATTTCTTTTTTTTTTCTTTTAGGATCTTTTCAATCCTTTCTTTTCTTTTTATTTTGCTTTTTTAAGTGAGGATTACTATATCTGGAAAGCCTTTAATAATTTTGAACTTCACTATCCTTTTCTTAAAATCAAAACTCTATACCTTTCTTCACTTTATAAATTCATATTAGTTTATGATTTGTCATAAAATTTCATTCTTTTCTTCTTCCATGAAAGTCTAAAATTCTTAACACTTCAAAAATATATTTTTTTTACTTTAAATAGAAAAACATAGTCTTATCCTATCACACCAAATATATTTAACTTTAGAATTGACCTTTATTATTGAAAAACTTTTTACGTAAATTTACCACAAAATTTATAGAAAATTGTACAGTCATTTAAAGCTAAATCTTAATATCCCAGGCCATGTTAAATTAATTTTAAAAATATAGTTACTTAAAGACAAATAAAATTTAGTTTACTCCTTTCCAACATAAATTTTTCTTTCCCCTATTTTTAATATAAAATTTAGTAGGTGAAAGAAAACAGTAAATGCATGAAAATAAAAACTGACCTATTGAGTNAACAAATAAAATTTAGTTTACTCCTTTTCAACATAAATTTTTCTTTCCCCCAAACTTAAGTTTTAAAGTGTTTTTAACGATATTTTTAATATAAAATTTAGTAGGTGAAAGAAAACAGTAAATGCATGAAAATAAAAACTGACCTATTGAGTATTTTCTGACTATGAAACTGGGTTCTAGTATATTGCAGGTACTAACTGTAAAACTACATACAAGCTTTAGAGCATTAAAAAAAACATAATATATTCTAGAAAACTTGCTAAGAATTAGAAACATAAATACAAAACACTGAAAAACTAAACTGGCAAATTAAATTGAAAATTATTAAAAATGTAGAAAAAGTGAAAGTCTATAGTTACTATTATAGATTCAGTTCACAACACAACATAAAAGTTTTTACTACAAGAATTTTCAAATGAAAGTACATCATAATACAAACAACAACAACAATCAAACATCAAAAACAAACTAAACTAGACTCATAAAATATCAATCCTCATCTCTTTCCTCTTCATCATCTGATTCTTCCTTTTCTTAATCATGAATGGGAGTATAGGGAGCAAAAATGTGGCAAGCAGGGTAGTTCACATTAGGTTCACCCCTAAGATTTTTTACCATGGCATTCTCAAACTCAATATCATGTTGTATTCTTCTCTGTTGATATTCATCATTATATGAATTCCTTGCTCCTATCTCTCCTAACTGTGTTTGAATATTAACTATATCCATTTGTTGAATCATGAGCTGATCCATANTTGACTATGAAACTGGGTTCTACTATACTGCAGGTACTAACTGTAAAACTACATACAAGCTTTAGAGCATTAAAAAAAAAAACATAATATTCTAGAAAACTTGCTGAGAATTAGAAACATAAATACAAAACACTGAAAAACTAAACTGGAAAATTAAACTGAAATTATTAAAAATGTAGAAAAAGTGAAAGTCTATAGTTACTATTATAGATTCAGTTCACAACACAACATAAAAGTTTTTAGTACAACAATTTTCAAATGAAAGTACATCACAATACAAACAACAACAACAACAATCAAACATCAAAAACAAACTAAACTAGACTCATAAAATATCAATCCTCATCTCCTTCCTCTTCATCATCTGATTCTTCTTTTTCTTAATCATGAATGGGAGTATAGGGAGCAAAAATGTGGCAAGCAGGGTAGTTCACATTAGGTTCACCCCTAAGATTTTTTACCATGACATTCTCAAACTTAATATCATGTTGTATTCTTCTCTGTTAATATTCATCATTATATGCATTACTTGCTCCTATCTCTCCTAACTGTGTTTGAATATTAACTATATCCATTTGTTGAATCATGAGCTGATCCATAATAGCTTCAAGCGATGAAGAACAAGAAGTAGAAGCCCCTGCAACATATGTAGAGGGCCTATCCCTTCTTCCAAATCTAGATTCAATTTGTGTGAATTTTTTATTTGTGAAATGTGTTTTTAAAAAGTGTATTTTCATATATAAAAATTAGTATGTTATTGTTTGTGAAAATGATTGTTTGTGAAATGTGTANGATTTGTAAAATGTGTTTGTAAAAAGTGTATTTTCATATATAAAAATTAGTATGTTATTGTTTGTGAAAATGATTGTTTGTGAAATGTGTATTTATGATTTTAAATAAAATTTGTGTTTAAAAATACTAAAAAAACTGTGGAGAGAATTGAAAGGAAATTGAAAAATTGAAAAATCAAAATAGTGAATTTCAGTCCTTCAGTGTCGACGACGCTGACATTGGCGTCGATGGCACCTTCGACCTGAGAGCTGTGAATTAACCCGTTAATTCTCGATTTTTACCATAAACCTCCATTTTTACCACTTAAGTCACCTTCAACCTTCGGTTTTGCACCTAGGGCTTGATTNTAGGAAATTGAAAAATTGAAAAATCAAAATAGTGAATTTCAGTCCTTCAGTGTCGACGACACTGACATTGGCGCCGATGGCACCTTCAACCTGAGAGCTGTGAATTAACCCTTTAATTCTCAGTTTTTACCATAAACCTCCATTTTTACCACTTAAGTCACCTTCAACCTTCGGTTTTGCACCTAGGGCTTGATTTTAGGCTGATTTGAGGCGATTTAGAGCCAAAGGAACTTCAGATTCTTTCTTCTCTAGGTAAGAGCTACACTTTAAAGTAAAATTTTTTNAGCTTTATTTGGGGCCGAATTTCATCAAGAAAGGGGCTCCTCTATGTTCATTTTTTTCTCTAGAACATTCTATCACACTACATTTCCATAATCCATCTTGATTTTGGGCTGATTTGAGACGATTTAGAGCCAAAGGAACTTCAGATTCTTTCTTCTCTAGGTAAGAGCTACACTTTAAAGTAAAATTTTTTTATTTTCACCAAAGATTTTTCTCACATTGCTAGATCCAAAATTTGGAATTTTTTTGGAGATTTTGAGAAAATGCTTTGGTGAAAAAGTCTTACTTACTGGATTTGAGTTTAAAGCAATTTACATTTTTTATTTTAGGAATTTTGATATTTATTCAAAATTTTTACCAAATTTTTCTAGATTTCCTATGACACCTAGATGGAGCAAAAGGAAAATAGAATATGATAAGCAAAGGTTTATTAGCTTTAGAGCTAGTGCTCGATTTCATAGTTTTCAAGAAAATAAAAAAGTGATTCAAGACCAAGGTTTTAAAATTTGGGAGGAGAAGTTGAACGATTGATTATCGCTCGACAGTGGGAAAACTTATGTTATTTTACTGTTGATGTGATAGTTGGGATTGTGATCAAATTTTATGCCAACCTTCCTGAGGCTTCTGATGATTTTGTTTTTGTTCGAGGAAAAAGGGTGGAGTTTACTCCAAGAAAAATTAATGAGTTTTATCAATTAGAAGATGTTTATAGATGTCACTATCATTCTTTTTCTACTACAGATCAAGCCTTAGATGAAGTTATTTCTTTTCTAACTAGTGAGAAAGGGTCTTGGAAAATAAAAATTGGAGTTAAAGTTAACTTTCCCCTTTCTATATTAAATGTAGTGTCTAAGGCTTGGCATTATTTTATTTCTAGAAGAGTGATTCCAAAAAATCATCATAGTGAAGTAACCAAGGATAGAGCCATCTTTAACTACTGCATTCAACAAGTGATGGATATAAATGTAGGCTCTATCATTTATATGAACATTTGATCTATTGCTCTGGGAGAGACCACTGGTGGATTGGAGCACCCTTCTCTCATTTATACACTTTGTGAGCATGCAGTAGTTAATTTCAGACCCGATGAGGAGAAGATTGAGCCTCAGAGACCGATTGGGCCTGCCAACATCAATACTTATGAGTCCCATATTGATTGGAGATCTTGAAGATAGGTCAAGGATATTCCTTCTACTTCTAGACCCCTACTTTTAGTGAGCCTACTTCAAGTGACCCCAGCAAAAAGGAGTTGTTGGACCAGATGATGATACAGTAGGGAGATATTTTGAGGATGGATCATAGGATGCAGAATATGGAGCCAGAAATGCTCACTCTGATGAACTGATTCGCCATAAATTTGAGTATGATGCCGCTTATGATGATGTTTTAGTAAGATACCTGTGGGGTGACCAAACAGTTCAGTTCCCTATTCACCCTACTTATACTCCATATCAGCTACAGAAGTTAGATGTC